>AUXK01000155.1:0-12942 GCA_000482165.1 Strigomonas oncopelti | reverse complement strand
TAAGTGTGCTTTGTATATCCCAACGTCATTGCGTTGTATTTCAATTTACCCTACAAAACAACTAAAAAGTCATGCGATAGTTAGCAGTTTGTAAGTTCAACTTGGACAGGCGATTCCACTACAAAATATAGTGCCTTCTGTTTGACAGTGCATGTTTCTGCAGCGTGATTTACCATGTTTATTGTTTCTCTCTCTCTCTCTTTCTCTCTTTGCGACGCTCCTTTGTTGTATGCACTTTTCTTTAGTTTTCTTTTCTGCGTGTGTGTGCATTATACATTAACTGTACTCGCTTTGCCTTTTTATATACTACCATTTTATTTTTATTGTTTTTATTATTATACTATTCGCAACAACAACAGCAACAACAAAGTTGAAGCACTTTCTTTGCCATACTTAATATGTCTACCATCTCGTTTAACGTGATGAAGCCGGACGGGCAGAAGATTGTTATTAACACCCTGACTCCTCAAAGCACGTTTGCGCAGCTAAAGGAGAAGATTTTTCAAGAGGAGTCTATCCCTGTGGAGGTCATTACCTTTGTCTTTTGTGGCGCCCGTCCCCTGGACGAGGACACGCTAGAGAAGGCGAAAGTGAAGCCTGGCGTCTCTGTGAATCTTGTGATGAACCTGAGAGCCGGATAAATAAGGAGAAGCTTCACATATTTTCCTTTTTCTTTCGAAGATTTGCATTTACAGAAAAGCAAAAAAAAGAAAAAGGAGGAAATGTCTTTGCAGCAAGCAGCTCTGCGTTTGGGCGTTGTCGTGCAATGTTGTATTTGCTGGGTGTATTTTTATTGTGCATATCCACGTTGAAAGCAGCAACAGAACTATCTTTTTTTGTTATTATTATCATTATGACTAATTGTTAGAAAATAACAAGAAACCAAAAAAAAAAAAGAAGATACATAGAGAATAAAATGAGGATGTTGTCGCCGAATGAAAAAAAAAGCAGAAGAAATTAAAATGTACTTTTTTTTGCTCATGTTTTTTTGTTTTTGCGTTTGTGCGTTGCCTGTGTTATTTTCAATGTTTGTACGTCTTCACTCATTCCATGCCGTGTTACTATTCTTTTCCTCTCTTTCTTTTTTTTCCCCCCTATCTTATCGTTTCTAAGGCTTTGTGTACTTGTTTGTTTGTGCGGGTGCGTATACTTCTGTGTGCGTGCGTGTGTGTGTGTGTTGCTTAGCTATGTCCCTGTGGCCGTTCCGAACCGGAAACGATGACCGCTTTCAAACCTCCAAGGACCATGACATGTACGAAAACATCAAGGGCGAGTTGCCGTCGCAGCGGTACACCACCGAAATCGACAACTACATGGAGTGGCGCTGGCGCCGCGGCTTTATTCAGAGCATTTTCCCGGTCGCCTGCTACAGCGGCCTCGGCGGGTTTGTGGTCGGGTTCCGCCAGTCGCGGGTGGAGGGCCGCTACATTGGCCGGTACAAGGTCATGTGGCGCTACACGTCCACCTTCGCCGCCGTCGGGCTTCTGACGAGCGCGGTGCACCACCTCCTCGTTGTGCAGAACAACTACCACGACACGACCTACTACCCCCTGGTCGCCGGCACGATGGGCGCGGTCATTCTGACGATGGCGGCCCAGATGGGCTCGCTGGGGCAGGGCGTCTTTGTCGGCAGCTTCATCGGCGTCCTCTACGCCCTCGGGTGCTACGGCATGACCTACTACGAGAAGCGCCGGCTGAAGTTCTTTCTGCAGCAGCAGCAGCTGCAGCAGGTGCCGGTGCACAAGGTGTCGCCCGAGTACCAGCGCATGTACCGCGCCTTTCTGCACGAGAACCGGCCGCTGGAGGACAACGACCTCGAGAGGCGCGAGGCGATTATGCTCTCCCGCGGCGCCGAAGACGACACCCGCCTCGATGCCCACACCTTTATGCACAACATGACGCCGGAGGTCTTCGACTGGGTCAACTTCCCCGACTGGTGGCCGCTGAAGTGGCCCATCCAGACGGAGGAGGAGCAGATGCTGCTGGAGCGGCAGCGCGACGAGGAGATTGAGCGACGCAAGACGTCCTTCTTGGAAACAGACGACGGCGGGTTGGTGAAGCGCAAGAACCGCGCCAAGCAGTACCGGGACCAGTAGTCGGGGCGCCACCATACTGGTGACTTACACCATTTAATAATTGTATTTGTATTTTTAAACATCAGGCAAAGTAAAAGTATAAAAAAAATGACATGTACATAAATATATACATACGGTTTTGCGCTTGCTATCTTTTCTTTACAAGCACTCATACATACAAGCCTTTTGTACTGATATGCTTAATTTTGTTTTCCTTATCCCAATTATTTTCTCACTTTCTCGTTTACTTTTTTTTCAACGTACAAGCAATAACCTATAAAGAAATATAAGTAGCAAACCATTAGACCTTACTGCCATAAAGGAAGATAGAGAGATAGAGAGACAGAGAGAGAGACGTGCGCTACGATGAGCCGTAATGTATCAGGCAAAGTACGCGACATGATGCGCGACGCGGGCGTCGCAAAGGTCAAGGCGTCGCCGAAAAAAATAATTCGCGAGGCGGTGATGGCCTCCCTGGAAAAGGAGCACCACGGCAACCACATCAGCGACGGCGGTATCAGTAGTAGTAGCAATAGCACTAGCAGCCTCAGCGCCGCAGCAGCACGCACTGCGGACGCGTGCACTGAGAGGGCTCCTGCTGATGTGGAATCCACGTCCAACTGGATGCGCAAGTGGGTCTACAACTACCGACTTGCGCTGCTGAAGGCGACCGAAAACAATAAGGAGACGCTGCACAATGCCCGCCTGCTGATGCAGAAAGTGAACCAGTCGATGTACGTGTCGAGCACGCGAGCCGAGCACGCGATCGCGTCCTTGTACGACAGCCTGCACAAGAACCTCGACGTGAAGCCGAAGAACGACGGGGCGAAGAAGCCGATAGAGACGGACGAGGGCAGTGAGAGAACACATGTCGCTAGTGCAGAAAAGCAGTTTTACTACCGCAAGGTGCAGGAGGCGCTGCAGAAGAGCGGCTTCAACTCCAACTACGTGAGTGCGATCCCATTCGACGAGCGCTGGGACCACATCCAGCGCTGCCTCTCCACGCTAGGTCGGGTTTCGACGGACAACACGGTGAAGCCGATGGCCGACAGCGCCGCGGCCTTCGAGGACATGTGGGCGGCGATCGACGACGCGAAGGAGGAGGTGCTCTGGCAAACGTACATTTGCAAGGACGACGCGGTCGGCCAAAAGACGATAAAGAAGCTCGAGGAGGCCTCGAAGCGCGGCTGCAAAACGGAGCTGCTCTACGACTGCGGCGGCAACATCTCTGGCCGGTCGCGGCTGACAACCGAGCTGAAGGCGTGCGGCGCCACCGTCATTCCCTATCGGCCCTTCTTCAAAAGCTTCTTCGGCTACCTCTTTCGCGGCTTCGACTGGAAACGCAGTCCAGGGCTGCGCAACCACCGCAAGATACTGCTCGTGGACAAGAGCGCGATTGGGTTCTGCGGCGGGCTAAACATTGGCAACGAGTACTGCGGCGCAGCCGCCGGTGGCAGCGGCAAGTTCCGCGACACGCACGTCTCGGTGGTCGGCCCCGCCGTGCAGCACCTGCGGGAGGTCTACGACGACACCAAGAGCCCGCAGCTGTGGAAGTACGGCTGGACCCGGTGGCGGCAGATCGCCTCGACGAGTCTCAGCCAGAGCTACGAGGAGGGTGTCGAGGACCGCTTCATCAAGCCGCTGCAGACGCGCGGCGAGCGCGTGCAGAACCGGAGCCGGGTCTACATCCGCCGCCGCCTGCAGCGGGCCGAGGACAAGACGGAGGAGATGATTGACAAGGTGCACAAGCGCAAGACGCGGGAGCAGCTGCGCAGTGCGCTGCAGTGGTACAAGAACGAAATCTCGCCCCTTCACGTCGACGAAGGGGCGGACGGGGCTCACCCACTGGCTCTCCACCACGGCACCACCACCACCACCAGCGGCAACAACAGCAGCAAGAATGCTGGCGCGCACAGCGCCGCTCACGGCGGCCCGCGTCATCACGCCGCCGCCGTCGCGCACGACAGCGGTGCCAGCGTGGGCCACACAGATGCGAGCGACGCCGCGCTGCAGATTGGTGAAGAGCACTACGCCAAGATTCTCTCTGAGCTGGTCAGCCCTGCGTCCCCCCAGGAGGTCACCACCACTGTTGTAACACCAGAAGGGCCGCCCACCACATCACCGCCGGCTGAGGCAACAGAGAGAAAGACAATGGCGACCGGCACGCCCGCGAAGCGCGCTGGGGCTTCGAGCGAGGAAGCACCCGCGTCGGACGCGGCTCCTCCCGCCGGCGCGGCGGCGACACAGGCCACCCGACCCATTCGCATCAACGCGACGAAGCGCAAGGTGCTGGAGGCGCGCCTCCGCTCCATGAAGGAGCTCTCCGGGGTGCCGCACAAGCGCGCCTATACGCAAATTCTGATGCAGCTGCCGCTGCAGGACGAGGACCCGGTGCCGGAGGCCGCCCTCTACGGCCAGCTGCGGCCCGAGACGACGCAGATTCTCTCGTGCAACCCACGCTACCGCGACTACTCGATTCAGTATGCTTTTTGGCAGGTCACGCGGAAGTGCCACCGCCGCTTGTGGGTCACGACCCCGTACTACCTGCCCAACCGGAAGCTGTTTCGCGCCATGATTCACGCGGCCGAGCGCGGCGTCGACGTGCGCCTGCTCGCCGGCAGCAACAGCACGACAGACCCGTGGTTCATGTGGCACGCGAGCAACTACATCACCGCCCGCCTCCTTCGCGCGGGGGTGCGCATCTACGAGTACAAGGGCCGCGAGATCATGCACGCAAAGACGGTGGTCGTGGACAGTGTGTGGTCCTCCGTCGGGAGCTACAACTGGGACGTCATGAGCAACCGCAACCTCGAGGTGTGCCTCTGCCACCTCGGCACCGGTGTCGCGCGCGAGATGGAGCGCCAGTTTCTGGCCGACCTGAAGCAGAGCGACGAGGTGAAAGAAGAAGTGCACTGCCAGCGAGGGTGGTGGCTGCGCTTCACCTCGTGGGTCTTTTACCACGCCGTGTACGTGCTTGACCAAATCACGTTTCACGCTTTTGTCAACGAAGACTTGGAGGACTTTCCTGGCAAATAAATGTGTTGAGGGACTGCGAATTTCACATACATAAAATAAGATATCAAAAAGATGGAAAGCCAATGCTGCAGTTGCGGCAAAGTGGCAGAGCCACACGCTGCAATGCTGGTGTTTGCATATGCATATATATATATATCTAATTATAAATATCAATTATTTATTTTTGCCATTAATATACACAAACATACATATACATATACATATGCATACACATACATATACACATACATATACACATATGCTTGGAACAGTGGCTTTTCGCTGGAATCACAACCTGATCTGTGTGCGTTGAGAGTTACATTTTCACATATTTTCGCTTGTGTACGTGTATATTATTGCTACGCCTTATCCTATTATTGTTAATGCCAAAAATTTGGCAAAGAAAAACTATAAAATAATTATGCCTTCTATACTCTCTCAAAAAAAGTGCCACCGCTTGCAACAGTAATAATAATAATAATAATAATATATATGGGCACTGTACCTTTACTTACCTATGCGCCCCCTGTTTACAACGTTCTTTTTTGAACTACGATGTGATGCAGAGGCAACAAAAGACAAAAAAAAAAAAAAAAAAAGTAACCACTGCGCATGTGTCTTCTTGCATTTTCTCTCCACCGCTCTATACTCTTGTCTCCTTTCGTTTTTATGCATGTTTGTTCATGCAGTTTCCCCCCCTTCGCTTCACAAGGATTCTTATGCAGCGGCGATGGGCTGCACTTAGCCAAGGCACCGGCGTCGCGTGTCTTCACTTCTCTCGGCTGCGTGAAATGAGAGCTTGTAACTCTTCGTCCTCGATCCCCTCAGAGCCGCCACCGCTCTACGCAGGAAACGGAAGCAGCTACTACTGCCACGAGCACGACGCAGATAAAGGTTCCAAGCGAATCATTAATCCTGGTAAAAAGGTGCTTGGCCCTTTTGAAAAGGAGATCGTCCTCCAGAATCGTCGTCGGATTATCAGCACAGAAAAGCCCCCCATTTCGCGCGAGCAGGCCGAGAAGTGGAACCTAGACCGCCTTATCTACAAAAGGCCCTTCCACTTTCGCCTGACCAAGCCCCGGCCCATCTTCCTGTTGCCGCCGGAGCAGCGCATTTACTCGCTCGGGCCTGAGATGGACCGGCTCGACGCCGTCTACCGCCAAAAGGGCTACTTCACACCGTCGGAGGTGGCCCACGTTTTCATGCCTCTTGTGCCCACCTTCTTTGTGGAGATGCGCTACATTGTCGAGCGCATCCCACCCGACGTGCTCCTGACGCTCGACAGACACATTCCGCGGTCCAGGTTTGCGGCGATCTTTGAGCATTACCCGATGCTCTTTAAATTTCATCGACGCAAGTTCCAGCGCTCGGCGGTGAAGCTCAACGATGACATGTGGTTTGTTCGCGCCCACCCGGACTTCCAAAAGGCAAATGCGCTGCAACGGGAGCACAACGCGGACTACAACAGCTCTGTGGGCGGCGTGCTATCGTCGCACCTGCCGCTCCCAGCCGCGGGTGACATCGACGCCGGAGCTGAGGCGAGCGCCACAGACAGCGACGGTGAAAAAAAGACGGGCAGCGGCAGTAGTTCACAGGAGCCGTGGCGGCCGCTGAAGATTCGCATTTTTGAGATTCTGGTTCGCCATCTGCCCCGCGTGCCGTCGACCGAGTCTGACTACCAGGCGAGGCGGTACGCCGCGGTGCGCCTCATCGAGTGGGTCAACGGCTTTCCGCAGAGCGAGATTGACCTCTTGAACAAGGTGTCACCACCGCAGCTGGTGTTCCTTCTCAGCCGATGCGTTCACGTCTTCCAGCTCACGGGCGGCACGCCGACCGACACTAATCTTTTCTGCGACCGCGAGCACTTTCTTCGGCTGCCGCAGTGGAAGGAGCGCTTGCAGCGACTGGGCGAGATGGCGAGAGTGGAAAACGAGGCCAGCACATTTGACATGGACACATTCCCGCCGCCGTCACCATCTGCGGCTGCGGCTCACAGCTGCCCGTCCAACGAAAAAAACGACCTCTGCGAAATGGATGACCTTTTTCTCGGCGACGACGACGGTGGTGGAAGGCCGCAACGCACCATCGAGGAGGAGGAAGAAGAGCTGCGACAACGGTACATGGCGGAGGAGGGTGGCAGCGGTGCCGGTGGAGAGGACGAGGAGGCGTCGGGCAGCAAAGACGCAGATGCTTTTACCGACGACCCGGAGAATGCAAATATCAGCGACGACGACGCCGATGGCGACGGAGAAAGCGTTGCGATGCCGGTGAGCACCCCATTGGAGTCGATTTTTGTCCGCCGTCGCCCGCCAAGCGTGAGTCCGCGCAGCTGGAGCAACTTCACCGCGGAGACGTCGCCCGAAAAAGACATCTTTAGCCTCATCGCGAGCCGCCTCGCTCCACCGCCCTCCATACCGAAGGACCCTTCCGCGAAGGAGAACGTTTTTTACCGCTCTGTCATTGAGCTTCAGCAAGCGCACACGAAACGGGGGGAGCTATCGCCGCCATCTCTCCGGTTCGAGCCCGTGTGGCGCTGGGTCCTGGTCGATGAGCTGTACCAAGAGTTGTCGCCAGACCAGCGACGCCGTCTTCCGTTCTACAAGGGTCTTGTCAATTTCTTGCGGCTGCATGGGGAGGTATTTGAGCTTAGCAACGACTTTCGCTATGTGATCGCGCACGACCCCAGTGGCACACCCGCGCCCTACACCCCCGCGCAGCGCGACTTCAGCCTTGAGGAGCGCGCGGTCTTGCCAAGCAACTTTGACAGCGACTCTGGTGTCACCGCCACCCTCATCGGCGAAGAAAACCGCATCCACCACGCGCAGCTGCTCGGCAACAGCCAGGTGCCGACCTCGCGCAAGCAGCTCGCCATCCTCGACCCGCTCAACCCGCTTCTGCTCTCTGACGTGCTGCACGAAGAGATGGCGAAGCTGGTCCCCCCGCGGGGGCACATTCCCAAGGCGCGGCTGATGGGCACTCTCCCGCCCATCATGCGGGCCGCGATGCCCAACTCCTACAACATGGCGGCCAACGCAGGGCTGGTGCTGTTTCGCGACCACGGCGTTGCCTGCCTGCGCCGCGCCGGGGGCTCACTCAGCAAAGGCGCACCGCCGAGAGAGAAGGCGCCTACCCCGTCGGCTGCTTCCGCCTCGCCCATGACGCTGGAGGAGGCGGTGGAGGTGCTGCGGGAGTCCATCCCGGAGCACGGGGCGACCCCACGGGCGCTCACACGCATGTACCTGCCCAACGAGGTGGTGGAAACATTTCGAGCCCAGGTGGGCTCGCTCAGGATGGCAGTAAAAGCATATCCCCAGTATTTCGAAGTCGAGGAAAATGCCGCGGCACCGGGCGAGTGCGTCATTCGTCTCAAAGAGGATGCTCGGTGAGAGGGCAACGGGTGTATATTTAACTTATCACAGATGAAAAAAAACTACATACTTATACGTTTTTTCTACGTACAGTATATCTGCCGTGTGCTTTCTAATGCGATTCACACACACACACACACACACATATATACAGAAAAAAATAGCACGCGACATGCGAAAAGAACAGAAAAAAAAGGAAAATCAAAAAAAAGTAGAAATTTTTAGTTTTTTTATAGCTTTGCAAATGCAAACTTTCTGTCATTCTCAAATGCATTTGCCCTTGTTCCCCTTCCTTTCATCTTTTTTTGTTGTTGTTGTTTGTATCATTGTTTTTACTATTATGTTTACTTTATATTTTAAAGCGCTAGTAAATAATAAACAAAATAATTTTTTTTTATATACACATATAATCTATAACTAAGTTGGAATGAGCAAAGAGCCTTCAGCACGGCTCTCCAACAGCAACGAAAAAACGCTCTGCAGTCTCAAGCGCTTGAGTGACGAGTTCAGCTTGCACTACCAAGCAAAGGAGACAAAAAGTGAGCAAGACACAAATAATGAAAAGCGTAAAAAGGAGCAGCTGGAGGACGCAGCCGCTTGCTCCCCTTCCTTGTCCACTTTCATGCTTGGCGCAGTAATGCGCCACGTATTTGCCTCGCACGTGTGTGGGCTGAACCAGGTCCCAGCACACAAGGGGGACGATGTCACCACGCCACCACTGCTGCTTGGCATGGATATTGAAAGTCTCCCCATCCTTCACGAGCTCTTCCCATCTGATGAGAAAGAAAACGGCCAGGCGAGCGAGCACCCGATGGCCGCTGTGATGTCGTACATTGGCTTGGTCGCCAAGGTCATTCGGTCCACCGAGGCGCTATCACCGGTGGCAGCCGACACCACGGCCGCGAGCGCCGCGCGGCAATCCCTCGCAGACGAGACGGGAAAAGCACACAGTGCGGCGGTGGCAGCAGCGGCGCGCCGCAGTGCACTCATGCAGCAAGAAGAAGAGCTGCTGCGATGTTTATACATAAAAGAGGTCTACCCTTACTTAGCGCTGGAGGAGCGGAAGAACATCACGCACTTAATCCCTCTCCCGGCGCAGGCGCACCAACGCGACCTCGAGGAGGCCACCCTTTATCTCGCCGATGTACTGCTCTACTTCGTACTTCTTCACGCGACAAGCGAGAAACGGGACGGGCTGCCCAACTCGTTTCTTGTGTGTTTGCGCGGCCACCTGCAGCAGCGCGTGGTGTCGAGCAACTTTTTGGCGTACAGCACCGTTTGGTGGGTGCTCTGCTCCCGCCTTCGGCTTGCCCACGTGCACAGCCGGAGAAGCAGCCGAGCCGCGCCAGCGACACCTTCTGTATGCAGCGGCCTGCCAACCGCGCGCGCCCGCTTCCAAAACCGCGCCGACTACGTAATTAAGTCATTTTTTCGCCTTCGCTCAAAGCAGTCGCTCGTCGAAGAGAAAAATCAACTGGCGCGTCTCCTTGAAAAGCAGACGGACCCGGTCGCCGGACCAGCGGCGACAGCGGCTGCCGCAAGAGAGGAGCGTGTGGCGCTGAGCGGTAACACCTTGGAGGAGCTCCTCTCCGAACTCGTTGAGTGTGTGGCGGCGCGTTACCTTTCGGCTGCGACCACAGCGAACGAGGATGCGGCCGCGCCCGCGCCCGCCGCCGCGCTAACGCTCCATTTGCCCCCGCTCGAGGAGCAGCAAGCTCTCGCGTTCGCCTCTGTCCTGCGCGCGTGCCACCCCCCTGCCGCACCACCCAGCGCGCCAAAGTCGAAAGGGTTCCTTCTCTGTCGCATGATCTCCCCCTCCCTCGAAAGCTCACACAGTCTTAACACTGTGGTGCGGCACTGCTTCAGCGGCGAGGGAGCGGGCGGCGTTGCGAGCGTTGTGGTGCCGGTGTCCCAGGGGCCGGCGACGGCTCCCCCCGCCACCTCCGTGTCTTTGTCCACGTCGGCGAATCCGTTCCGCTTTCGCCGCGATTCTGACTTCTTCACACAGTCGGTGCAAGCCGCGCAGACGTGGTGTGGGGTGCCGGACACCATCTACTTCGCCCTGCTCGCGCTCACCAACGCGCCCGGCACACCCGCGTCCCGACTTGCGCAGCTTTTTATTGCGCTGGAAGACACCATCTCGCTTGTCAGTCGTGGGCAGTGCCTGGCCACCCACGCCCGCGATGCCCATCAGACGCAACCACAGCACGAGCACCAGCAGCGCCCAGCACATTGGTTCAGCGACGGCGGCGGCGAAGTGTCGGAGCCGGCGCAGCCCTCCCTCCCGCTCGATATGCTTCTCGGCGCAGACGACGCAAGGCAGGTGTATTCACCCTACGTGCTAGAAACGTTGGACTTGCTTTGTTACTTTATTGAGGTCGGCAACGAGAAGCACGTGGGATTGGTAGAGGAAGCCAAACAGTGTGTCCTCCATCATGCGGAAATGAAGCTACAATCTGCGATGTTGTAAGACATCGTTGGTGTCACGTATTTTTCGTTTTTCTATATAAATATATATTTCATTATTATTATCTTATCATCTCATACACCAATTACAAATCACACAAATAAGCTATACGTCGTTTTTTTTTTTTTCCCCTTTTTTTTTGCATCCTCGCTTCTTTTTTTTTTTTTTTTCGCCTTTTGTTTAGTTTCTTCTTTTCTGTATATATTTTATGCACTTTTTACCGTTAACATCTAGCGAAGTAGACGCCGTCTATTTATATATGTAATGTACATGCATACTCCTGGTGCACCATGTAGTATACTTGCTACTTTGTATCTTTACTTTTTTTTTGAATTTGTCTGTGCCTTTCTGACATATTTATTGTATTATTTTCTGTCTTCCTTTCTCTCAATCTCTTTCTCACTATCTGCACTCTGCACATGCACGTTAAACAGCTAGAAAATTGAGGAAAGCTTTTATAATCAAAGCACACACACAAAATGCCGCCCAAACTGAAGAGGCTGCCACCCAAGCCCACACAGGCGCCGACGCCTGCGGCCGAGGAAGATGACCTGACGGTGGGCAACATTCGCGTCGGCCCCGAAGGCGTAGAGTTCACCGGCGAGGGCGACTTTCACGTGCCGCGTCCGGACTTGAACATTGATAGCCTGAAGCGCGTTCGCCAGCTGGGAAAAGGGACGCAAGGAAACGTGTCAATGTACAAGACGCTCGACGGCACCTCTGTCTTCGCGGTGAAGAAGATAGTCATTCCCTCCACCGCGGACTCACGGCTGCGCCAGACGGTCGCGGCCGAGCTGCGCAACATCTTCTCCGAGAAGTCGAACGAGTACACGGTGCAGCTGTACAATGCCTTTTACCGCAACGGCGCCCTCCGCCTTGTGATGGAGTACATGGACTGGGGCAACCTGGAGGAGCTTCTGGCCATCCCGGACCTCAAGGTGCCCGAGAGCGTGTGCGCCTTCATCACGTCGCAGATGCTGCACGCGCTGGAGATCCTGCACACCAAGTCGAACATCGTGACCGAGCCGAACCACAACAAGACCGTGAAGCAGATTCACCGCGACATCAAGCCGGCGAACGTGCTCTTGTCAACGGACGGCATCTCGAAGCTGGCCGACTTTGGTATCGCGACGAGTGCCGAGACCATTGGCGTCAACTCCTTCGTCGGCACAGCCACCTACATGAGCCCCGAGCGTATCCAAGGGCGCCGCTACAGCACGCCGAGCGACATTTGGAGTGTCGGCGTTGTTGTGGCGCAGGTGCTCCTGGGCCAGTACCCTTTCATGTCCGTGGAGAAGGGCTTCATGGCGCTGCTGCGCGAGATCACGGCGGTGGAGTCGCTGCCGCTGCGCGAGCGCACCGGCTGCTCGGCCGAGGCCCAGGAGTTCATCGACAAGTGCCTCAAGCAGAGCCCGGACGACCGCGCCACGGCGACCGAGCTGCTCCAGCACCCGTGGATCGAGAAGAACAAGGACGCGGGCCAGCAGGAGATGGTCGCGCTGCTCAAGACGATTGGTGACTCGAACCGTCAGATGAATGGCACAAACGCGTGGCCCACCATGAACTGCTCCATGATGTCCGGCGAGACCAAGCCGAACAGCATCGTGCTACCTCTTCCCCCCGATGACGATTAATGAAACCAAAGCAACAGCTCAAGGACATACACATGTATGTATGCGCTGCGGCCCACGCGTAAATAAATGCGCAAAGTTGAAAAGAGATAATATAACAAAAAAAAAAAAAAAACGAAACCGAACGAAAACGGAAACGGAAAAACGAAAAAAATGCGTTTTTGTGTTGCTTTCACACCCTATACTACTATTATTATAGCAGGCGCCATTTTTTTTTTTTTCCCTCATTACTATTATCATCAATTTTTTTCTTATTTTTTCTTTTTCTCTCCCGTTTGTTCTTTTGGGATTTTTTCTCTTTTTTTTTATTTCTCATAATGAAAAAGAGGGATGTATCAAAAAAAAAAAAGTGTTTTTGTTTGTTTGTTGCAACAACTGCCATGTCA
>AUXK01000154.1:0-12949 GCA_000482165.1 Strigomonas oncopelti | reverse complement strand
GATTTATATATAATAATAAAAAAATCAGTATTCTAACTGTGTAAAAAGCGCCACACCACGAAGCACCCAATGGTTCTCCGCAACTTCTGCGTCGCGAGGCAGGTCAATGGTGAGAATAAAGTTGGTCGAGTGTCCGGTGGTGGATAAGACACCTTTGCGATCTGTTGTCTTGTAGCACGGGCAGTGGTACGTTGCGGCATCCGGAATCTCCTCCGCCTTGATCGGTACAAGTTTGATGGTAGGAAACGGAATGAAAAGCTCCTTTGGTCGGCTCTCGCACAACACGCCGTCTTCCCACCCGGCGCCCTCTAAGAAAAGGCCGTACACGTAGCAGCCGTCGGCCGGGGCTTCCGTAAACGTAGTCTCCGACATCACCGTGAAGTTCCACACCAGCTTGTCAATCTCCACCTTGTGCCTGCGCGCGTAGTTTTGCACCACGCCTGTCAGGAAAGACTGCGTAAAGAAGAAGCCGCTCAGCCAGAAGGTTGGTGGCGGCCCCTCTTCGCACCACCTCTGCAGAAACTGCAAGCGTGCGATGAGGTCGCTCAAGTAGGCACCAAACGGCTTCAGCGAAGGATAAGACAGACGCTTCCACATCTCGGGCACCTTACCGTCGAACATGTCGTTGAAGACCTGCTCCAGCTCAGAGCTCATGACGACCTTGCCATCAATCGCGTCCTGCACGTCCTGCAGTGTGCGGCGCGCCACGGCCAGCAGACGATTGTACCGGATGGCCTCCTGCAGCAGCACCGTGTTCATCGATTGCGCGTAGTCGATGGGGTGCGCTTTTTGAATTGCTTCGATGTCGAACAAGGCCGGAAGTCGGCCGAGCACCTCACCCGCGAGCTGCTTCACAATGGCGCGCGGGTCCAGCTTGCTCGAGGAGCTCTGCGACGAGTCGCGTGGCTGGGTCGACAGCGTCGCCGCGAGCAAGATCTTGGCATCGCGCTCGTCTTTTGTGATGTCGGCATTTTCGTGAAGGCCAAAGATGGTTGGCGGTTGCACCAGCGGCAGCTCGTTGGTGTAGGCCACGTACGAGCTGTACTCCCCGAACGGCGGCGCGTAGTACTCGGCCGCGTCGTCGCAGAAGACGTAGTCGTCTTCCAAAATCAGAGGCGTGAAGTACACCTCCAGGGTGGCCATTAGGCAGCGGCGGTCCCAGTCGTCTGTTACGCGCCCGCCGTAGTTGCACTCGCCAATAAGGTACAGCAGCGCGTCGTACGGAATCATGTCGTTCTCGTTGAGGAACATGTTCAGCTGGCGCACGCTGATGCGGCGGTCAGTGTCGTTGAACTCGTACGGACGGTTCCACCCGAGCGGGCCAAACTGGCGTCTCTCCTGCACCACAGCGTGGAAGAAGCAGAGACCAAAGAGCATCTTGTGCCAGATCTCTGGCTTGTTCGACGAGTTGAAGAAGGCCTCGTCGGAGATGGGATCAGACAGCAAGGATTGGAGGAGGTTGTTCTTCAGCCCCTTCGGGGGCTCCTGCACGAGCTTGACACCGTTCTGGAGGATGACGATGGGGAAAATGTCGCTCGGGAGAGAGGTCAGCCAGAGACGGTACTTGCGGTGCAGCTTTTCGCGCACGGCGGCGTCGCTGTAGTCCTCGATGATGCGCGAGAGGGACGGCATGAAGTCGGCGTACAAGTGGCAGTTCTGAAGAAACACCCAGTTGCCCTCCTGCGTGCCGTTCTTTATCAGCTCGCGCGCAGGCACGTCCTGCCCCTGGCCGAGAGACAGCTTGTGGAGATGACTGGCGGCCATGCCGCGCTGGTCAGCGAGACGGTCCAGCTCCGCATTGGGGTCCGCACCGGGGGAGAGAACAAGGATGATGGGCACGGACGGGTCGCTTTCGAGCTCGTCCACCACTTTCTCCAAGGCGTAGAGGGGGGCGACGACAAAGTACTCGCCCAACGTGTCGCGCACGTATTCGGTGATGGCCGGCACGATGTTGTCTGTGCGGAAGCAGCGAACAATCAGGAGCTTTTCGAACGGAGGCAGCTTGTCCAGAGGCGCAGGCAGCTCCAGCGACAGCGGGTTCGTGGACTCGTAGTAGTCTCGAAAGAACATTTCATTTCCCTTGACGATGTTCACCAGGTCGCGCATCTGCTCCAGTTGCGCGGCGGCACGCTGAAGCATGCGCCAGTTTGGCTGGGGCAGCCACGAAAACGGGTTCTTCGCCGCGTCGCTGTCGCCCTCGAAGCCGCCCATCAGCAGCCATCGAAGAAGAAGAGCGTCCACCGGGTATATCTTGAGCGACATGATGAACGTAAAGAGGAGCTGGTCGCGCGCGAAGAGGGAGCGGGAGATGCGCTCAAACAAAGAGTTCTTGAACATCGTGTTCACGCGCTCGATGCGCTCCTCCACCTCGGTCGACTTTTCACTGTTTCGGAGCGCCTCGTCGAAAATGCTGACGTAGGCCTGGAGCGAGTTCTGGTACATGGGGTCAATGTTGCTCAGCTCGGTGACACAGAAGAAGAGAATCGCGCCGAGGTGGGCGACCGGGACAAACTGGTCACGCGTGCGGTTGCTAATGCGCTCCATCGCCTCAATCTCCCCCTGGCGCTTGGCGATACGGTCGCTCTGCTCTTTCGAGCTGTCCAGCTCATTGATGGCCTCCTCGCTATCGAGAATGTTCCCGTCGGCGGAAAGGATGGCGAGAATGCGGTCCTCCGTGCTTTTGAGGCCCGCCTGGTTGGCAGCCGCCTCAAGCGTGAGGGCCTGTTTCTTCTGCTCCACCTCCTTGCGCTCTGACATCATGACGCGCTGGAGCAGCTGGTCCTGCAGCCCCTGCTCGGTAATCATGAAGTTGATGAGCGTCACTTTGGTGCTCACCTCTGGCAGGTAGTGCGGCCGCGGCAGCTTGGTGGTGATGTAGAAGCGGAAACTGTCGTTCCACTCCACCGCCTCGCCCAAGTGCATCACGCGCATGTTGCCCTCCTTCACAAGACGCTTGAGGAGCAAGTTTTCGAGAAGGGCGTCGATCGTCTCGTCCACGTTTTCCAGCAGGACCGGCTTGCCCTCGCTAATGGCATTGCGAATCGTACGAATGTAGTCGGACTCGGAGGGCCGGACTACCACAAGACCGTTCTCCCGCTCGCGGTTGCGAATCCACCGGTTCGCCTGCTGCTGGGGGTCGACGAGCAGCGGCCACCGACTCGAGTTCTTCATGATCACGGCATTGACCACGGAGAAGCCGTCGGAAGGCAGCTGCTGCAGCTTCCACTCCTGAATGTCGATCGGGTTGCCGCCAAACTTTTCCAGCGAGAAGTCTTCCGTGACGAGAATGTTGTTCTTTTGGCACATCTCCTTCCAGCTGCCGACGGCCTGCTCACGGTACTTGTGCAGAAAGGGCCCCATGTACGCGACAACGCCGCTGCTCAGGACCACGTTGCCAACGACGTACTTCAGCTCCTCCGCGAACCGCTTGGCCTCCTTCCCGAAGCGCGTCTTCTCGCCGCCAAGACCTTCGATGAGCTTCTTCGCGCGGGTCAGTTTCGTGTCGGTGTCGTTGACGCGATCTTCCAGCTCTTGCTTGTCCTTGTTCACCTGGTCCAGCTGATCCGTGAGGCCTTTCAGCTTTTCGCTAATGACGCGCAGCTCCTCCTTCTTCTTGGTGAGACCCTCCATCGCGGTTGTGTACTCCTCCTCCGCGGCGGCGGCCTGCGCCAGCAGAGGCTTGATGATTTTGTTTTGCTTATAGTACTCCACCACAGCCTTGATGTACGTGGCGACGCCGATTAGCGCGACGGACGTCTTCTTAATATTCTCCATCTTGAACATGTCATCCTCCATCTTCTTCTTCACGTCCTCGATTTGTGAGTCCGGGGCGTTGTCCACAATCTCAGGGTAGGCGTTGAGCAAAACATTTTTGAAGTCGCCCGTCAGCAGGGCAGTCTTGGCGTGCTCCCAGTACGGCACCGTGGTTTTTCCGGTCAGGGGGTCGCGGATCGGCTTCGGCTTGTAGTTGCCGCCGAGCAGCGTGCAAAGCACCTCGATGACGTACTTCACGCCCTGCGGCGGCGCCTTGAGCGCCTTCACCTCCTGCAACGCCTTCGGGTCCAAGTCCTGCACGGCCCGCTGCGCCTCCTCAACAAGAGGCTGCGCCTCGTTCACCTTTTCTTGGGAAGCATCCTTTATCTTTTTGGCCGCCGACGCCTGCTCATTCGCGGCCGCCTCGTCTACGGCCACGATGGCGCGCTGCTCCTCGGCAATCTTGCTCTCCGCCTCGACCTGCTCTATCAGCTTGTTCGTCACCCCCTGCTTCTTCGCCAGCTCCGGCCGCATCAGCGCAAGCTCTTGCTGCATCACCTCCACCTGGTCCTCGGTCTTCTTCAGCTGCGCAAGGCCGTTTTCGTAGCGATGGCGCATGCCGGATAGCTCCTCGCGCTTCTCGCCCAGCAGGCGGCTGAACGTAGACAGCAGGTCGAGGTAGGAGGTGGGTGTCACGTACGTGTGCTGGTGCGCCTCCTCGAGGTACACAACACCCAACTGCCGCACCTGCTGCTGGAAAGCGACAAACATGTCGCGGATAGACGCGCGCTCCTCGGTGGTGAGGTCCTCACCCTGCAGGAAGCGGTCCGCCACCGTGCGCAGCCCCTCCTCCGGCCACTCGCGGAACCAGTCGATCGTCGTGCAGTTGACCAAAGAGGGGAACTTGCGAAGACGATCGCGCAGGGTGCTCCCCAGCGGCGAAAAGCACAAGACCAAGTGCATGTGCTTGCGGCAGCGGTCCACAAAGAGCGTCTGCAGCGACTCCGCGGTGTCAGGGCGGCCAAGGCTTTTGTTCACCTCGCGCAGCGCGGTCATCGCGTTCTCGTACGCCTCCTTGTCCTGCTTCGTGTCCCACAGGCCGGGAATCTCACCCGTGTTGAGCAGGCTGCACACATCTTCCAAAAAGGCGTCCTCGGTTATTTGGGTGTCCGACATGACGAACGCCGTGGGATACCCTTTCTGGCCCGTCTTGAGCAGAAGCTGACGGATGTCATCGAGAAAGTCGGAGTGGTCGTAGTCATTGGAAACGGTCAGCGTGGCGTAGTCGCACCCTTGTATGTACGTGGCGAGACGGGTGCAGCTGCGCCGGCCGCTGCCGCCCACCCCGATCAGCATCAGGTTGCCACCTGGCTGCTTCAGCACACGACTGATGCGGGCCACGTGCTCGAGGACGTAGTTGAAAATAACCAAATTTAGCTCGTTTCCGTGTGCATCGGCGTTGTGCAACTCAATCTTGCGCTCTAGCTCCCGACTCGCAGTGGCCATGTCGTTCACGCAGATGTAATTGCCCTCGTCGTTCGTCATGGACGAGTAGATGAGCGGGCGGTCTTGCGAGGCGGTGACGGAGATTTTGAAATGTTTTTTGCACAGCTTCTGCGCCTCCTCAATAAACCATTGTGTGTCCTCCTCGTTGATGAAGCGGTCCGCAAACGCGCGGCGCGACTCGTGTAGCCACAGCTCAGCCAGCTGCACCTCGTCGGCGACGTTGGGCGCGTACACCATGTCAATGCCCTGAAACACTTTGCTCACGTCGCGCAGGTTAAAGGTGTAGTGGGACTTTTCGGGTGAAGGCTTCAGGTTTTCGACCAGCGTTTCATACAGCTCCACCGTCGCGCTCACCAGCACGTTGCACTGCGCACGCAGGCTGGTGGCGAACCCCTTGGAGAGGATCCACTCCGTCAGCCGTGTGAAGATTGTCTTGAGCGTGTTCTCGTCAAAGGACGGGACGCTGAACGCGTTGAAGTGGCGCGTGAAGCGTTGGGTGATGGGGTTGCGGCCGCCACCAGCTGGCCCCATCGCGCACAGCAGCAGAGAGTCCACGACGTGCCTGAACTCAATGCTCTCCTTGGAGTGGCTGTACCAGCCCCCGTGGTCGAGAAACTGCCGCAGCAGCTCGATGGGCGGCTGCGCCCCGTACTCCTCCAGCACTGGCAGGTTGGCGTCATCGATGAAAACCACCATTTGCTTGTTGATCGGCGGCCCGTAGTACCCCTTGCGGCGGCGCTCCAAGCTGCTGTCCACCAGCTTCTGCAGGTGCGCCGCGGACGTTTGGGCAGAAAACTGGATCATGTTGAGGCTGTAGCTGTCCTGTGGCAGGCTCTTGAGGAGCGACTTGATCAGAATGGTTTTTCCGGTCCCGGTGTCACCGACGAGGAGGGCGGCGTGCCGTCCTGTGATCATGTGCTTTACGAGAAATGAATACTTCGCGGTCTCGCGCGTGGGCACAATAATATCCTGGTACTCGCTTCCCTCCGGAATGTTCAGCTCGGGCACCAGCTCCACCCAGTCAACGAATCGGACCTCCGCGTCATCTTTAATTTGCAGGTCAAAGAAAGACTGCGTGCGCTCCGGCAGCGTCAGGGTAAATTTGTACTGCGACGCCGCCGCCGCCACGGAGTCGTGAAGCGCGGTGTTAAACGACTGCCGCCCCTTGTTGTCGAGGCAGCCGCCGATAGACCACACCGCCGAAAAGAGAAACCACCCCTCGAGGCGCATACGCATCAAGCGCAAGTGGCTGTCGGGGCTGTCTGCGGCCTGTCGGGCCTTATCCGCGTCGAACCTGCCCGCGAAGGTGGCGAACAGCTTGCTGAAGCTGTCCACGTGATTGCTCGCACCAATGGGGACGACAGTTTTGACGCTTTTGCGCACAAACTCCAAAAGCGGCTCCATGAGCGCGCCCACCAGCGTCGTGAAAGCGTCCATGAGGCTTTCCTCGTTCTTCATGTACGCGGGCAGCACATTCTTGAAGGAGTCGATGAGGCAGCGCCACCCGAGCGCCGTCGGCTCGACGTACACCATGCCGCAGCGGGACACAGTGGCCGGCGACGCGTGCGCCAGGTCCTGCACCTCAAAAATGAGATTCATCGTCTTGGACATAGGAATGATGTCGCCGTTCTGGAGGCACAACTTTTTGTTGTCGTCAAGGACGGTGTTCATGTTTTCGATCCAGACGGCGTCGACGGGGCCGTCGAGGACGAGCCACTTGCGATCAGTCGATGTGTCCTGGGCGATTTGGCGGAAGCGGCTCGACAAAATGCCATCGGTCCACTCGCCGGACAGCTCCACATTGCCGTACAGCTGCGCCATCGTGACCGACTTCGGGTTGACGATGACGAGACGGGTGCGGGCCTCGAGCTGCTCCGCCTCCATCTCCCCGAGGGCACCCGACAGACACTGCAGTATCTTCGTCTTGCCGCCAAACGAGTAGCCGACAAGCATCATGCCATGGCGCACGCAGATCATCTCATAGGTTTGGTACACCTTCTCCTCAAAGTACGGCGTGAGCTGGATGTTCTTCTTTTCGCACACCCTCTCCAGGGCGCGGTGCATGCTGACGTAGTCCGGCGGCGGCAGCGTCACCCCTGGAAAGAGGTCGGACACAATGCCCTTGAAGAGCTCCACGTCCTGCGACAGAAACTTGGGCAGGTTGACGTCCTTGATCGAGCGCAGCATGAGAATCATCTCGTCGCCGTCGGGGTACGTGCGCTTCAGTCGACCTGCCGCAGTCAGCACCGACTTCACAGCTCGCATGCCGTAGTCGTAGTGATCCTGTGAGGACAGCTGCTCGGAGCACAGGCGGTAGGTCGCGACAATCTTCTCCGACAGCACCTTGCCGTGCAAAAAGCCGTACGAGTACAGTTGAATTTCGCCGATCATGGCGTAGTTCGGGACCATCATAGCCACCGGGCGGAACAGCGCCTTCAGGTTGTCGGGCAGCTCCGCGCGGCCGGCATAGCCGGGGTTCATCGTGATGAAAATGGCGCACCCCGTGTCCATCCTGATCTGCGCCCCCTCGAAAATAAACTCGGTGCGCTTTTCAATGATGGCGTCCTGAATGGTAGCCACCTGCTGCGCGATAACGGAAAGCACCTGAATTTCGATTCGGTTGAACTCGTCGAAGCAGCCCCACGCGCCGGACTGCGCAAGGCCCTTAAACAGCTTGGCCATATCCTTTGCCGAGATTTGGTCGGAGCAGTTGTACACCACACAATACTTGCCCAGCGCCTTCGCGAGGTCCTTCGTCGTCTCCGTCTTCCCAGTTCCGGCGGGTCCTTCCGGCGCGCCGCCGTAGTTGAGATGCAGGGCGCCGAGCAGTGTGCGATAGCAGCGGTCCGTCAACGGCGTGATGACGAGCCGTCCTGTGTTGCCGAGGTACTCATAGCCGTACGGCAGCGACGCGTTCACCTGGTTCACCTTGAGGTGGTCCTCCTCCCAGTAGTAACGCAGCTGCGAGAGCCAGTCGAAGCTGTTGGGGGAGTCGACGCCCTTCTCGCACAGGGCGCCAATGATGTCCTTCGAGTGCACCTCGATGACCACCAACGCCTCCAGCGTGCACCGCTGCACCGCGGCGAGGTTCTTGTCGCGGACGAGAATAATCAAGTCGTCCAGCTGCTGAACGCACTTTTCGTGGTACGTCGTGAGGCCCACAACGCCCTCGTCCTTCATCGCCTGGGTCGCCTCCATCGTCCAGAAGTAAGAGCAGATCGCAATGATCACCTGGCCCGGCCAGGCGCGGATAAAGTCGGTCCGCTTGCTACCTGCGTAATCGCTGATAGCCTGCCGGAGCTGATCGCGGATAGAGTCCTTCATGACCGTCTCGACCGCCTGCAGCCACAGCTCCACCTGGTTGTTGTGGTCACTGGGGTTCACCTTTTTAATGAGTGGGACCACCTCGCCCTCCGCGGACTCCATCGCAACGATGTCGTGGTGGTCAGCGAACTGGATGCGCTTAATGCCCTCGAAGCACTTGCACAGGTACGGCTGGACGAGGAACGGGTCCTTGCTGTCCGACAGAATTTGAAGCAGCTCCTCGTTCGAAATGAAGTAGAAGCGAGGGAACGCCATGCGCTTCGTCTCCAAGAACTGCTGCAGCTTTTTGAGAATCACATCGAGGGTCATGTTCGCCTCGCTCAGTGTCTTGAACAGCGTTTCGTCCTGGCACCGGGTGAGGACCTGCGGCGTTGTGCGTGTGTGCTCCATAATCGCGTGCCAGTTGTCGTCGATTTCAACGAAGAGCTGCTTCTCCTTGGGCAGGCTGCGCGATATATCGGCGGAGGAGAAGATGGGCTCCAAGTACGCCCACGTGTTCTGACACTTGAACCACTCGTCTGTCGTGTTCTGCATGTTGTTCAACTGCTTCTCCCACTGCGAAACGCGCGCCTGCAGCGGCGCGGCCTGGCGCACAATTGGCTTGCCCAGCATCGACTGCGTTTTCAAGATGTGCTCGTCGAGGGTCAATTGCATGGCGTCGTTCGCCTTCAGCTTGTATGTGTCCTGGTAGGGCTCCATCTCAAAAAGGAGCTTCTTCCACTCGCCCTCCATGGTCATCAGCTCGGCTTCCAGCTCGTACGTCTTCTGCGCCACCGTCGCGATCGCCTCGACCTGCTGCGTGTAGTTCAGCATGCCAAGCTTCACAAAGTCGGAGAAGGGGCGCTGGTCGTTGTTGTCCACACCGCCGGGCCCAAAGCCCTGCTTGTCGCGCGGCACGCCGCACTGCTGGTAGATGGCGCGCCAGTGCGAGGCCTGCAAATTGCTGCGGAGAGAGTACAGCAAGGGGATGTTCGGCTTGAACTTGTCGATGTTGTCCCGCAAGTGCTTGAGCACGTCCGACGGCTCCGTCTCCTTGACGGCCTTGCTAATCTGCGTGAGCCTCTTACTCCAGTCGGTGATTCTCTGGTCCACCTCGCTCGGCACGAGGGAGGCGAGGCGGGTGTTGAGCCACCGCTCGGACTCCGCGTTGAAGGCGCTCGCGATTTCCCACAAGATGGAGTACGGCTCGAAGCGCGTCTTGAGCTCCTTCAGCTGTGGGTACTGCGATGTGGCGAGGCCGAAAAGCTCCTCGTGGCTGTTGTACAGCGCCACCTGGTCCTGGTACTTCTTGACCAGCGCCGCGATCTCCTTCGCGCGCTCGTTAAACTCCTCGGTCCTCGCGTCGTCGCCCAGGTGCGCAAAGTCCTCCACAGAGGCCGCCAGCTGCATAATGTCGTACGACAAGGAATCGCTCTGCTCGCGCAGCTTCTGCATAAAGACATTGCGGGTCTCCTTGAAGCGGAAGTTGCGGTCCTCCATGAACTGCTGCAACTTGCGGGGCCACTCGTAGCACACCCAGTACTGCACAAAGTCCTCTTCCGAGACCAAGTAGCGGTACTTGAGCAGAAGGTCATTGCCCTCCGTCACTGTTGTGAAGCTTCGCTGAATGCCAACTTCTTTTTCGGGGATGCTCTCCAGGTAAGTGCGCTGCTCCTGAAGCTCCTCCGGCGTGTTCGGCTCGACGGAGAGGCGCTGGTGAATCGTTTCGTAGCTCTGGATGACGTTCGCGTTGTCCTCCCTCAGTCTGTTCGCGAGGACCTCCATGAGCGCCGCCATGACGTGGTTTGCCTTGCGAATAAGCGTGTTCTTGATCTCCTGACAGTCCACCGCGTAGAGCTCATACTTTGCATAATTGGGGGTTCGCTCCGAAATGCGGTCAATGTCCCGCGTAAGGCGCTCAAACACAAGATCGAAGTCGTCGAGGGACAGTTTCTCCGACAAGGCCTCCTCGGCGATCTCGTCCGGGTCGATTTCGAGGATGTACTCAAATTCTTTGTACATTTGCTGGAGCTGGTTGGGCGCCTCTGCGTTTTCGTCCAGCGTCTGACGTATGGACTCGCAGCACTCGAGCACGAACGGCTCGTCCTCCGGGATGGGAACGAGGAAGAACGGGTTCATCTCCAGGAGAGGGAAAAGCTGGTCGCCCATGCCGTGCACCTGGCTGCTGTACCGGAGGCACTGCTGGAAAGCCGCGTGCACCTCCTTCGCCACATCGTCCAAGGTGGGCGAGAACACAATAGATCCACCTGCCTCGACCAGCTTTAGTGCGAAGAGGGGCGTCAGCCCGTTGATGCGTTGCGTGAGTTCAATGACGCGTCGGGTGTAGGGCACCACATTCTTGTGCACGCCCAGGCGCCAGACAAAAGGAACGACACTCTCCTCCTCCTCCTCCTCCGCTGCGGCGTCCTTCTTGTCCGCGAGAGCGCCCTTGCCCGTCTTTGCCGTCTTGGTGCCGTTCGTCGCGGCTTTCTCTTGGTGCTCCTTCTGCCGCTTCTGCGCCAGCTCCGCCTCGCGCGCCTCCCAGTGCTTCTTCTCCGCCACGTCCTCCGGCAGCTCGTCCATGGTCGCACCCTCGCCGTCGGTCTCGGCCTCCGCAACGACGCTGTACGCCGCGATGAACTTGGTGTACGCCTCCATCGACTTGACCACGAGCGAGCGCAACTGTGAGTTCATCATGGTGTTTACCAAGGAGACGAAGCGGCACATGTTGCTCCGCGTGTAGCGCTCCATGTTGTTTTCGTAGAAGTTGAAGTGGGCATCCAAGTTGTTCTGAATCGTCGAGTGCACGGTTGAGGTCCACTCGCCACGCAGCTTCTCGGACGTGGCAGAGCCGTGCTGCGTCTGCGCATCAACGAAGTACTGCAGCTGCAGTGGGGTCTCGAGGAAGGAAGAGACGCACAGCGCGCGCGGGGCATAGTCGAACCAGATGGCGTGGATGGCGTGCAGCGTCGTCTGCAGCAAGCCCTGCACCTGGAACAGGTTCTCCGCAATGAACGATCGCGCTGTCTCGTAGTTCGGCGACGGGGTGAAGATGGTGCCCTTGAGGTTTCGCAGCGACGGGATGGGCTCCGGGGGAAGTGCCGGGAAGTGGCACTTCGCCAAACGCTCCTGCTCCTCGGTGCTGCGCATGTGGTACGCGTGGACGGCTTTCTTCGCAGCCATGTAGTAAAATTTCTCCGCCTGCTCCGTGCACTGCTGCACCACGTGCAGGGACGCGACGGAGAACTTTTTGGCCATGAGCTCGATAATACGGTCCATTTGGTTCTGATCCATCGGCGTCACCACCTCGTCTGGGATCGAGGCGATGTAGCGGCCCTCGCGGAGAGCCGCCTCGAACTCTTCGCGGTAGCGGTCGGCACGGCGCACGCGCTCCCTCCACTTCTCCTCGTCCTCAAAGTCGAAAATAATGTTCAGCCGCTTCGTCCACTTCGACTTGCCATCTGGCCACACAATCTCGTACTTTTCATTGTCCTTGTCGTACCGTGTCACGCGGCAGGGAGACCACACGAGCTGGTTCGTGCTGTCGTGGCAGCGGGAGCGCGCCGATGTGCCCTCCGCGCCCCCCATCTCCACCATCTCTTGCGGCGTGTACGGATCATCCGTTTTGCTGTCGAAATCTTCCAGGTCAAAAAAGGCGCTCTGGTCAGTCCGGGGGCCGGGGGGCAACTCCTGCCGGACCCTCACGCCCGCGTGCGGCTTCTTGTCCATCTCGTCGTTCTGGTACGCGGTGCGGATGTTCGACAAGGGCGCGTAAAGAAGCCCGATGCGCTCGCACGTGTCGGGTCCCACAGTCGCGGTCGACGCCGAAGCCGAGAAGTCTGCCTGTCCCGCAAAGGTAGCGCCCGACCCGCTAGAGTACATCAGGCCCCTCTTGTTTTTCTTTTCACCCGCAGATGTGTCGTCCTTCATCGTGAGGTGGCGCAACGACTTGGGGACGTGCACTGGCAGAGGGGCTTTGGAAGGGTCGTCTTTGCTAAACGTCGTTTTGGCCAGCAACGGGCGTTTCGCCGTTGTTTTGGACTTGCCTGGAGCGACGGGCTTCTCGGGTGCCACGTACCGCTGCTGCGCGAGTGAAGTAATACCTGGCAGCTCCTTCTCCTCCATGCGCGTCTTAGCCAGATACCCGCGGGTGATGCCGGCCTGCTCATGTGAGGTTTTGCCTTTCAAAAGCTCTTCGGGGACTTCGCCCAAAGATGACCGTGTTTTCTTGCTCATGAAAGCTGCTGTTTCGCTGCTGTTGTTGTTGTTATCTTCAGTTACAAAATAGTGTGTTCGTACTAATGAAAAGAAATATAAAAAAGAAAAGTACAATATATATAAATAATATATATATATCTATTTAAATGTGTATATACAGAAAAAAAAA
>AUXK01000153.1:0-12957 GCA_000482165.1 Strigomonas oncopelti | reverse complement strand
CTTTCTTTCTTTCTTTCTTTCTTTCTTTCTTTCTTTCTTTCTTTCTTTCTTTCTTTCTTTCTTTCTTTCTTTCTTCTTCTTCTTCTTCTTCTNTNTNTNTNTNTNTNTNTTTNTTTTTTTTTTTTTTACTTCTTTTTTTTCTTTTTGTTGTGCGTGCGTATGTGTGTGTGTGTGTGTAGATATTACGCTGTGGTCGCCGCCGGCGCCGCCCCGCTGCCGCCCTCCAGCGGCCTCTGCAGCACGAAGAACGCGCAGCGGTACACTAACTGCTTCATACTGCGCTGGTTGTTCGTGTAGGTTGTGTCGATGAAGCTAGGCGGGCAGCACACGTCGAACCCGATCTTCTGCGCGACGGAGATGAGCTCCCCGAGGGAGAGCTCAATGGACATATCCTCGGCGCTGTCGGCGAAGTGGTACAGCAGCGGCCCGCAGTTTACCCAGTAGCCTCCCGGCAGCAGCAGGTCGAAGATAATCTGCAAGTACTCTATAATGTTGTGCGCGGTGTCGATGAAGAAGACGGTCGCGACGGCGTTCCAGCTGCGCTGCTGGTGCTCCTTCGCGTACACCTCCGTGAAGTCGCCGGCGACCATGGAAAGCTCGCCGAACTGCAAGTTCTTCTCCCGCAGCTCGTCGAGTGCCTCCGCGGCGCACAGGTCGGGGATGGCGATCTCGGCAAACTGGTCAAGGCGGTTCACGAGGTTGCAGGTGTTGTCACAGTACGGGTAGATGACGTGCTGCTTGGATTCGTAGCAGTGGTTTTGTATGTAGTGGCCCGCGATGAGCATGTGGTAGCTGAACTCGTTCGCCTGCGCGAAGAAGCCGCGGTAGGCCAGCTCGACGCTCAGGCGGCAGAGGCCCGCGCCGGGGATCAAAATTTTGACATCGCCGCGGACGTCGCGCGAGGGGTACATCTTTTCAAAAAAGTCCAAGACGGGTTTGTACACGCACTCCCGCTCCGGTAGGCCCTCGGCCGACCAGTCTCGCACGAACTGGCGCAGCGTCGAGAAGACCTTGTCCATGTCGAGCGCCGTCGGCGGCGGGATGCCCGCCCGCGCGACGGTGGTGCCGTCCGGCCAGTAGCTCATGAACAACTCCAAGCTCGCCTCGCACACGTTTTCAAAAAAGGCGCTGTTGCGGCAAATGCACTCGTCGTACAGCTTGAACATCTCATCAAGGTCGATGCACAGCACGTTCTTGTGCTGGCTCTGCAGTTTGAGAAAGTTCGCCTTGCGCATCTCCCACGCGGCGACGGACTGCGAGCGGTAATGATGGAAGGCGGCCACCGTGCGCAGGAAGCTGACGTGGTCCTCCAGCATGTCCTCATCGATCTCCACCCCGGGGGCGGGAGCGGGGGGATGGTACTTCGGCAAGTAATACGAAGACGTGTTGTCGCCCTCGCCGTGGTTGTGGTTCGACGACGAGGGGTCGGTGTGGTGCGAATTTTGATTCACGCTCGCAGCCTGGTGCTGCTGCTGCTGCTGCGATTGGTGGCCGTGGCCGGCGTTGTGGCCGTTGTGACCGCCGCCGTTGCTGGAGGGGTGGGCGCTGCTGCTTTCATTTTGGGCGTTGCTGTTCTTCGGGTTCTGCGGATCCTCGTACGGCGGGGGAGGCACACCCTGGTACATGTTCTTAGGCGGCACGGCGTTTTTCTTAGGAGGTGCAGGCTATTTTTTTATTTTTTATTATATATTAATTTTACTTTTTTTTACAATTGTATATATAATGGTAGTGTAAAGTAAATTATGTCAAGTTTTCTAATCAGACTCAACCAATACTTGTACAAATACAAATTAAATATATATATAAACGAGATGACTAATGTATACTTTATTTTCTTCTTCTTAATCACTTTCTCACTTTCTATTTCTTTTTTTTTTTTATAAGAACTAAGCTATATGGCAGAAAAAAGAAAAAAGGGAAAAAGTTAATGCCGAAACAGTAGACTCGAAGGAAATATGACGCATGCATATTTTCATTTCCTTTTATGGTATCAATTAGCATTGTTGTATTAAATGCAATTATATTTGTTGTTGTTGTTTTTTTGTGTGTGTGTGTGCATTTGTGAATAGATTTTAAAAAGATGTTTTATAAGCAATGCACACATTTCACGCATAAATGCCCAGCTGCCGCAGGGCCACGTAATCCTTCACGTCCCGCTCCAGCGTGCGCAAAATGCTATCCTTCAAAAAAAGAAAGAGACGAAGGAGAAGCCGCTGCGGCGCGCGCTGCTGCCGCATGAAAAGCCGAATTTCTTCAATGAAAGACGGCGAGCAGCTTGTGCAGCTATGCGCGCTAGCATGAATGCTGTCACCACCACTTGACTCTGTCGCCCTTGTTGCTGCTGCTGCTGTTTTCGTCGTCGTGTGCGCCGGTAGCAAGTCAGCCAGTGGCAACTGCTGCCGCTCCAGCCACTGATACATGCGCGCGGTGAGGACCTCGTGGCGGTGCAGCACATCGCGCACTTGCTGGAATAAGCTGTGCATCGCGTTGTAATAAAAAAGCGCCTTGTGAAACAGTGTCTCGCTCGTTAGCACGGCATCTTCGATAGTGTATGAACTGCTCTCAGTCGAAGCTGTCACGTTCTTACTATTATTGGAAACGCGAAAGTGATCTTTTGTTTTGTTGGTTGTCTTCTTGCTTTGTTGTTGTTTTCCACCATCGCCGTCGTCATCTCTGTTTGCTGTTCCTCCCTTTTTTTCCTCCTCTTCTTCGTCCGCATTCTCTTCCCTTTCCCTCTCAAGCTCAAAGGCAGACAGAAAGAGGGAAAGCGCGTTGATCTCCTTGCTGTAAAACTTGTTCAGCATTACATCTCTTTCCATTAGCATGTGCATGCGAGCCAGCTCAGAAACGAAGACGTTGCAAAGCGTATCGCGGCGACTGTCGATGTGGCTATCGGGACTCGATTGAGTAGGTGCTGGAGGGGTAGTCGTCGTGGACGTCGCTTCCGTGTTGGATGGTGAGGGCATAGATAATGAAAGCAGCGACGCCGTGGCGGCCGGGGCAAGGCTGCCCTCCTGCCACTGGATCTCCGTGCAGTCTGCCAGATGCTCATACAAGTACGCCGGTCCAGTCGTGCTCATCGGAGTCGTCTCCTTTTTATTGTGAGTGCTTTTGCCATCGTCGTCGTTCTTGTTGTTGTTGATGTCGCTCTTTTCGTCGAGTTTAATTCGTTTGCCCGCAGACCTTGGGTCCAGTGTGTCACTGTGGTTTTCACCTTCCTCGCGGCTACGTTGCAGTAAGCCCTTTTTTGTGTGTGCGTTGCTTTCATCGGTTTTGTTTATTGTCTTTGTTTGAACCACTTCCTCTTCTTGTGCAGGGGCGTACTGTAAAATGAGGTCCCTGTCCACCATCTGCTCCACCTGTTTTTGGTGAGCTTTGTACCTATTGATGAGCTCTACGTACTCTTCTTTTTTGCTGATCGCTGCTGTCGAGAAGCGGGAGTGCTTTGGTGAGTCGAATCATCTCGCGCGCGCAGGCGGTGTAGGCCCGGTTGGCAATCCGCCGCCGCTGCTCCAGCGAAATCTCCTGTTTTGCGGCCAAAAGCAAACTGCTCGGCCCTTGTGTGGCGACAGAAGTGGCAGCCTTGTCGTTTTTAATTTCCGTGATTATGGTGTCAACTAACAAGTAAAATTCCGGCTGCAGCTCATTACGCTGCTTTACGATTTGCGTGTTCATCTTCGTTGTGGCATCGGCACTACCGGTGTTTCTCTGCCTCCCCGCCGTCGTCGCCGCCGCCGTCATGTCTTCACTGCCTTGCGACGGCTGGTTGCGCACGAGAAGGAGGCGCATAAGATAAAGCAGATCGGCGGAGTTCTTTTCTGTCAGCATGGCGCGTACAACTCGACTTTCGGCATCCTCCGCGTCATCGTTGGCGGGGTGTGCGGTGGAGTAGATGCTTGCCAGAAAGCGTTGGACACCGAGGAGCGTCTGCGGCGCATTGGCCAAGCACAAAATCAGCTGGCGGAGGAACATAGAAATGCTATCATGCCCCCGTTAGCGTTACTAGTTTTATTATTATATAAATCAGAGAATGTCTGGCCATAAAATACACTTTTTTGTAAAGACGGCAAGGATGTCGAGGTCGCCTTTGCCGGTTTGACCGCTGCTGCAGGTGTGCGCTCATTTCCCATGTCGGCGGAAGATGCACCTAACGCATCGCCGTGCTTTTTTTCCTCTGTTGCACGAATAGGAGTGATTGCCGTACCACTACTACTAATACTGCCGCAACCTGGCTTCTCTGTTTTGTTGTCGGACGTGTCTACTATTGCTTCTGATGCTGCTGTTGTTGCTGGGGCTGCTGACGCGGTTGGCTTGGCAAGCGTTCTCTCCTTCTCGGCTGTTCTCATCTTCATTGGCTGTGGTGGTGGTGGTGGTGATGGTAATGGCAACGAAGGTGATTTTTCTTCTTTTATGGGTAATTCTATTTTGCGCCATGTCGAGTCCACCATTTCGACGCCGCACGATGCGTCATAGTCCCTCCCTTCACTTTTATCTTGTAATACACCTACGCTCGAAAAGTGTGCTCCTGCGCTCTGAACTGCCACTCTGTACTCCTCACGCACAAAACGATTGTCATTACCTTTCGCGCTTGCACATATACTATTGTTTGTGAAGGTAAACAGGAGATGCGGGTCTACACCGAATTGAATCATTTTCTTTGGCTTTGGTTCGCCTTCGTGGCTGCTAGCAATAACCTCCACGTCTACCAGTTGCATTTTCATTATTATTTTGTTTTTGCTATCCGATTTGTTGTCCCCCTCCATGCGTTTTAAGAGGGATGAGGGTATAGTGCCCAAAATTATAACATCATCTAAGGACATTGACTCGAGAAAGAAAAGAGAATTATAAATAAAAAATCGTAAAAGCAATCTCGTCTATAAAAAAGGAAAAGGGAAATGTATATGGGTTAGTGTGCTTTTCCAGTTGAAGTAAAACAAGCAAAAGAGAGATAAGAAAGGGGGCAGAAAGCACATTTTTTACTTGAGTAAAGCAAAAAGCATATATATACATATATATATGTATTAATACGCTCGATATTGTGTACTATTTGTGCATATTCATCAAACATACACACACGCACACAAAATGTGTAAGTGCAAACCAAAAATTCGAAGTGAAGAAAAAAAAAAAAAGTATAAGGAAAAAAAACTAAAAAAACTATTTCTCACAATCCTTTGACGGAAAAAAAAAAAAAACAAGAGTGTTTTTATTTTTATTATTATTTTTATTCATTTATTCTTAAACGAGAAAAAAGCTCAGCTTTGTTTTTCAAGCACCGTCAACAACTGCACTCGTGCGTCATCGCTCGCGTCATCTTTTTGAAACTCCTTCTTCCACCGCCGAATCGCATCCATCGCGGTCACACGCTCCTTTTCTTGTTTTCCTCTGTCGTTGCTGCTATTGGTTTGGTCTGCGTCGTCGGCGTCGGCCTCGGCCTGCTGCACCAGATCCTCCACGGTGACAATAGGAAACGCTTCCTCCTTTATCATGGTGTGTATAAGTTTTGGCGACCTGGTCAGCAGCTCCAGCAGCACATGGGCAACGCTTTTCTCGAGCAGGCCCAGCTGCTGCTCCTTGGTCTCCTTCTCGCTCTCCCTCTCTGCTGCTTCTTCTTCTTCCTCGCGACCCTCATTGGCAGTAGTTCCATTTTCATTTGCCGGGGCGGCTGCTACGACCGCAGCCGCATTTGGTGGGCGGATGGAGCTCGTCTCGGTGGCCACAGCCGTCGTCGCCGTGTTGTGCGCCTGTTGCTGTGGGTCGTGTTGATGGAGAAAATGCAGTCCCGCTCGGGTGGCCTCGGCGGTGCACAGCACATGCAGCACTGCCACCACAAACGACTGCGAGGTCATGTTTTCTTCCGCGAGGTACGCGCCAAAAAACAAGACGCGATTTAGAATTTTGACGATAATGCGGAAGGAGGGGATGCTAAGATGATGCCGGTAATGGAACTGCTTTGTTGCATTCGAATTGCCGCTGCTCATGTTGTAGAAGTAGTAGTCCTCCATCTTGACATCGAACTGCTGACGCATGATGTTCGCGAGACGCGTCAGCACCACCATGCCCTCGGCCTGGATAAAGACCAGCGTGTTCATAGGGTGGCCGCGGCATATAGAGCTGCACGCGTGCAGGGCCGCCGCCAGCACCGAGTAGTTCAGCAAAATGTCATCCCCTTCTTCCTCCTTATCCTCGTGTTTCTCCTTGTTCTTTTTGTCGTGTGCGGCCGCCGTGGCGGCACCAGCACCCGCCGCAGCCGCAGCAGCCGTCTCCTTGTGCATGAGGAAGTAAGAAAAAAAAGGCATAATAAAATCTTGCCACTTTGCCTTCGTGTACGCCTCCTGCACCGTCTCGTTGAGCTGGGCGGAGTGGGCAATGATGTGCAGCAGCTGCACCAGCGCCTCCACACTATTCGCGTAAATATAATTTTGTTTTTTTGTCTCATCTCATTTTTTACTTGACGGCCGTTGACATCTTCGTAGGTGAGAGGGAGAGGTGAAGGGAAGAGAGGAGCGAGCAGACGCAGCGCGCGGCGGGGGCCGTCCAGCAAGCGAAACTCCGTCGCCCAGTTAATGTCCTCCACCATATCGCTCAGCTCCTCCAGCGCCTCCACGATTTCGTCGTTTTCCTTTTCTCCATTTGTCTCCCCCTGCTTGTCGTCGCTGGTGGCTGCTGCTGCTGCTGGCCCTGCTTTTGGCTGCGTAAGGTCCATCGTCTCGAGCAGGCGCTTGACGCGGCGCTCCGGGGCCTCGACGGAGGACATTGCCTGGCGGAGGAACTCGTAGTCCTCTTGCGCGCGATCGGCAGGCACGAATGCTTTTCTCGCCGCCGCCTGCTGCTCAGCGGTGACCCCCTCTCCGCCCTCCCCTCTCTCCACCACTCTGGCCTCCTCGTCGGGCGGCAGCATGAGCCCTCCAGCGCCCGCAGCAGCGGCGGCAGCAGCTTCATTGACTGCAGTGTTGTCACTGTTGTTGTTGCTGGTGCTGGTGGCGGTATCGAGCGGACGCAGCTTCGCGCACATGTTCAGAATTGCCGCATTGATGGCGGGGTCTGCGGACATATTGAATATAACTATTATTTATTTATTGTTGGCGATTTGATGCAAAAGCTGTAATATATATATATATATATATATAGGTAATATTTTTTTTTAGATTATTGCAAATACTATGCAACAAAATGCGAGTCAAGCGGTACAGAAGAAAACAATAGTAAAAAAGGAGGGAAAAGTAAAGAAAGAGGTAGAAAGGACGTGTTGGAATACAACATTGTTTTTGCTATTATTATTATTGTTATAGATAGCAAACGCATTCGCATGTGTTTTACTTCATTTCCAGTGCGCACGTGATTTCCTTTTTATAATTATACGGATATAAACATGTGTCGATACGTATATGTATATGTGTGTAGCAAAGCAATAAAAAAAATGCAAATTAATGAAAAAACGACGATAGATTTTATTTTGAGCAGAGTAAATAACAGTTTATTTGGGTGGTTGTAGGGGAGGCCCGCGGCGCCCGCCACCAGCACCAACACCACCGCCGCCACGGCGTGGCCCGCCTGCCGCCACAGCCGCCGCCGCCGCCGCCTCTCTCTCCTCCTCCTCCCGCTGTCTCAGCTTGCGCTCTTCGACGAGCAGCTTCCGCTCGTGCTCGCGCGCGGCTTCCTTCTGCCGCTCCGCCTCGCGCGCCATCGCTTCGGCGGCGGCGCGGCGGGCGGCGGCGGCCTCGCGCGTCGCGCGCTGCGTGTCGCGGAAGTGCTGGATGGCGCGGGCTGCAATGCCCTCGGGGCTGCACACGCGCAGGATCGGGATGGCGGCCGCACTACTCTCTTTCTTGTGTTGACTGCGATGACCGCCGCTGTTTTGGGTCGGCGATGGTTGGCCACGCAGCACCGTCTCTGTCACATCACTCCGCTGCTCAGCGGTGAGAAGCACATAGGAGTACATGTGTGCCTGATTGCTAGTAGGATGCGTGTCCGCCTCGCTTGGCTGCTCCTCCTTGCCCGCATGACCGCCGCCGGAAAGAAGCACAAAAAATGGGTTAAAAACTTTAAAGTAATGCTGCGTGTCGATGTGAATGGGCAGTTTGTGATGCATTAAATCAGAGTAGTACAAACGACTCAAGACGCCCAGCAGCTCACTCTTGTGCACACTTTGCAAAACAATGTCCTCCAGCGGCTGCATCGGCTCCGCCTTCAAACAATAAATGCACACACGATACTTTTTGAACTTGCTGTTGTGACGGTGGTGATGCTGCTGCGGCTGCTGCTGCTGCTGCTGCGTTGAGCTCGCTTGCGGCTTGCTTGCGGAGGCCATGCTTGTGGCGGCCGTGGGCACCGAGAAGTAAGTGTTGGAAGGGGTCTGAAGTACACAAGGCAATGCCGCACGCAGCACAGGCGGCCGCAGCAGGCGCAGTTCTTTCGCTTCGCCGAGGGAGAAAAGTGCTTGCCGCACACTTCGCAGTTTCGGACATGGCACACATTGTTGCCATTATTATCCTTCTCCGTTTCTTTTTCTCTTTCCTTTTCGATATTGTTATTATTATTATTACCACCGTTTTTGATGTTGTGGTTGTTGTTGTTTGCTTTTGCTTTTGTGCTGTGCGGCTGGAGTAGCAGCTGCTGACTGGGTATCACCGGCCGGTATGGCGCGTTGGGCAAGTAAAACTTAAGCAATAAGATATCATCAGCAAAAGGCGTCATATTGATTTCACTGAGAAGACGCAAGTCTACTTTCTTTTGTAACAATAAAGTGGTGTTGGCAGTGGCCGCGCGTGGCCCCTGTTCACTCTGCTTTGACGACCCCCATCTGCCGTTGTTCGCTGTTGTCACGTCGTCTTCTGGAATCGTCAAGAGCTTCTTGTCACCCCAGTACCGCGCGAGGGCGGTCTCGTCTTCCTCTGTGAACAGAAACAAATAGCGATGCGTCACGACGAGGAAGTGGGAGCGCGTCGTCGCACGCGTGGCGTCGGTAACGACGCGCACCGGTGCGGCAAAGAGAATCGAATTTAGTATTTTGCCCTCGTCCAGGATAGACGGCAGCGCCATCGCGTGAAACTCTTTATTATTATCCGTAGCAGGATGTGTATGGTTCGTGTTATGGTTGTTGTGAATTTGAATTTGCATTTGTACCTGCTGCTCGTGCTCCATCATTTCGGCTGGCTTCGTCCACTGCGTTTGCTGTGTGATTCGGTTTACATAGTAAGCTGTTTTTTGAAGCGCCAACGGCGGTGGTGGCGGCAACGACGTCGACGCCGCTCCAACCACATTCTTCCCATTGGTGGTAGTGGCTGCAGCAGTGGTGTGAGGTGTTGGGACAGGCACTGGAGCTGTCACAATGGTGGGCACCTCCACCCACGCCGTGCTCGCGGGCTCAAAGGCGATCATGGACAGCATTTCCTTTTTGTTCTTCTCCGCCCTCTCTCGCTGTGCGGCGGCAATGTTTCTTCGGCTTCCACGGCTGGTAGACGGCCGGCCATCGCGATTCCTTGTGTTGCCATCATCATCACCGTCTTCTTCTTCCTCTGAGCTGGTGGGCGCCCCGTCGCCCGTTTCGCTCGCGCGGCTTGCACCGCCGCCGCCTTCGTTGGTGTCACGAGTCTGAAAGAAGGTCAAGAAGGGTATGTAGTTGCTCATGTAGGAGGCAAACACACTCTCCACGCGTCGGACCTTCCGCTTTCGCTCGAGGTAGCAATCGACGTCGGCCTTCAAAATGACAGACGCCTTGCGATTCTGGAATTGCCGAAAGCACTGCTGGATCTTCCGCGCGAGCTGGTCGAGCGCGGCGTTGCGGTACGCCTCCAAAATAAAAAGCGTCTGCGGCCGACGGATGAACAACTTGTGCTTGCCGAGCTGCCACCCTTCGCGCGGAATGAGCGGACAACTGGGAAGGAGTGAGACAGAAAGGAGAGGGTTGGTGGTGTTCAGTGGTGCCGCCGTGGCCGCGAGAGTTGAGTTTTGCGCGTGCCTGTGTGGGTGTTGGGCTTGCTGAATGTTGTAGTTATAAACGGGGTCCAGAGCGGTCAAGATGGTTTCGCAGGCCTCACGATCGACATTTGTATTGCTGTTAGCAGCGGTGGTATTATTGGTTATCTGCTGTGGGGTTGGTGCCGGTGCGAAGCTAGACACAAACGGCCGCGGAAACGTTCGCGTGCAGATGTACTTGAACCGCTTTATGAATATGTCAAAGTACTGACGATAGCTGTATCCAGCCCGACGCACCTTCACGTTCTCCAACAGGCCCAAATACTTCACCTGATGAAGAACGCGCTCCGTCATAAAGAGCAGCGGCTGCTTCAGGTCATTCGGTTTGATGGTGCGGATGTAGTGCGGCTGACACCTCCGCAGCGTGCGGATCAGCTCCCCCGTCTGGTTTTTAATTTTGAATCCAGCCGTGGTGATCTTCGCCGGCGGGCCGCCTCCACCGCGTCCGGTGGGGGACCCCGTCGTCGTCGTCGCGGCGGCGGCGGTGGCCAACAACGGCTCCAGCATTTCCAACAAAAAAGCGCTTTGGCATTGCGTTAGCATCTGCAGCAGCTCGTGGGACAGCAAATCCTTGTTCGCGTTGGTGAAGCCCTCCGTGGTGTACTGCACGTCGCCCGCGTAGTGCTTGATCACAAAGCCCTTGTCGTTTTTGAAAAAGATCTTTTCGTTTTGGTGTTTGTAATTGTGCGTGTCGGTGTAGCTGGAGTACATAAGATCAAACTTCTCGAGAATTTTTTGGTCGACCACGTCCTCTTCCTCCTTCGCCATGGTGATGCACAGATCGTCCAAATACGAAAACATCCCACGCTCGCCTTCGATCAGGTCGACGACGCTTTTGTTGTCAAAAAAGGGAATGGTTTCCCATTTAATGTTCTCCTTTCTGTACTCCTCCTGCTCCTTCTTCAAGGTCAAATCAATAAAGATCTGTTGTAGCTTTTCGTTCACGTAGTTGATGCAAAACTGCTCGAAGCGGTTGGACTCGAATACCTCGAAGCCGTAGATATCCAAAACGCCAAGCATGAGCGTTCGCGGTCCATTTTTATTATTATTATTATTGTTATTTGCCTCGTTATTGTTGTGGGGCGCCTGCTTCGCATGCATCCTCGCCGCTGAGTCTTGTTGCTGCTGCTGCTGGTGCAAATCCAGCGCACGATTGACCGCCCCGACAATGTAGTTGAACACAAAGTGATACAAATTTTTGGCAAGGGCGTCCCGCGCACTGCGGCACTGCTGCGCGTCCAGCGGAACCGGAATGACAATTTCTTCGCCTCTCTCAATCGTGCGCAGTATTTTTCGCGTGAGGGACTTCTCCAACACCTCGGGCGCCACTTGCATAAGCTCGGCGATAAAGCGCAGCGTGTTTTGCTGGGCCGGTGCAACTTCATAAAATCCATTATTATTATTATTATTACTATTATTCTGATGGTTGTCGGTGGTGGTGGTGTTGCTTTTTTGAGCCTGTGATTTGGACAAGGCAAAGTCAAGGTTGCCAAGGTGCAAGATGATCGATAAGATCTTGAGTACCTCTTGCTGGACGGGTCGGGTCATGTGCATCGTGCGCATCGCATGAACAGTCGCCTTAAAATCCTCGGCATCTCTGTTTTTTTTCTTGGTGCCGCTGTTGTGGGAGGGCAGCTCAAAGACACCGCCCTGGCGGAGGTAGTGATAGGCCGACGCGCTTTCTAGTTTCAAGACATCGCGGCGGTAACGCGTGAAGAGGAAAGTGTCATGGCAGTCTCCGTCCCCATCGTCCTCATCGGCGGCGTCGCTTTCATCTTCGAAACAACAAATTTGATAGAAAATGTGAAAATTGCGCTCCCCCTTTTGTTGCGAGACGACACGCGACTTTTCGAGCAAAAAGATGCTAATGTTGCCACCGACTGGTTTGCCATAGTAGTTAAAATAAATTTGAAAGAATTTACCGAAGCGAGAGCTGTTGTCGTTCCGTACCGTTTTCGCATTGCCAAAGCTCTCCAGCAATGGGTTTGAGTCCAGCATCATATCATTGATGCCGATGTTATTGCCTTTTGTATTGCCGTCGTCCCCCTCTTCTTCCTCCACTTCGTCAGCTCCTTCTCCGCTTTTACCTTTTTTCTTCCCTCTACTCTTATCTTTTTTTGTGCATTTCCGTAGCTTTTTTTCTTTTTCCTCCGACGACGAAACCTCCGAAATGTAAAACAGAATTTGTTTCGATGCCTCCGTTTTCCCCGCTCCGCTCTCGCCTGAGATGATAATGCACTGGTTCTCCTCCTCCGCCAGCATCGTGCGGTACGTATCTTCCGCGAGGGCAAACACGTGTGGCCCGTCGTGCAGCGCGCGGTAGTGCTGGTAGCCGTCGATCGTGGCGGCGGCCGGGTTATTATTTTTGGCCCCGCCGCTGCGATAAAAGGCAACTTCGTCGGTGGTGTAGTAGTGGGGGATGGGCTGAAAGGGGTTCACGGAGAGGAGCACGGAGCCGATGTTGGTGTAGATCTTATTTTTGGCAAATCGCTGGGCGAGCACTTTTACAATGTTCACTTCATTGAGAGGCTCCAGGAGTACTAGATCTGTGATGTCAAACACATCGTTCGCAGCACTCGTCTCTTTATTATTATTATTATTATTATCATTTATATCTTTATTTTTACTATTGACAGCACTTCTAGTATTATTCCGCGCATCACTACTATTGTTTTTATTGTTATTGCAGCTGTTTGTGTTGATTGCAGAGGCGGTTACGTTTATATGTTTCGATGGTTGCGGTGGTGGCGGCGGCGGCGGTAGTCGTTGGTTTTGGTTTTGCTGCGGTTGTTTTTGAAACGCTTGCGGCGGAGGTGGTGGTGGCGGTGGCGGCGGTTGGGAGGGCATTTCCCTTCTTGTTCTCTTTTCTGAGGAGGACGCGGACCGGTACATCGAGGCGGACTTCGACCCGTTCCGGCTGGCGGTGCGCGACATCCGCGCGATGCCGGCGGAGTTCCGGATCGGCAACATGCGCGGGCT
>AUXK01000152.1:0-12979 GCA_000482165.1 Strigomonas oncopelti | reverse complement strand
GCCTTTGTTTAAAAAGAAAACAGGAAAAAAAAAACGAAAAGAAAAGGGGAAAAAAAGAAGCAACTAGTAAAAATTTACCTTATTTTTTTTTTTTAATTCCGTAAATTTTGCTTGTTTGTATAATTTACATCATCCAAGGATGGTTCAAAAGCTGCTCAACTGATGGCCGCTTCGTCGGATCCGAGTGGAGGCACTGTCGTATGAAGTCCTTTACATCACTTTCCAAGTGCACATCTTTCAAAAAAGAATGCACCACTTCTTCGCGCGCTGCCACGATGGTGGAGGTGGTCGACACCGTCATCGACGTGCTGTTCCCTGCCGCACTCCTGCGATCGTCTGCCCCATCGCCCTTCGGCCACAGCCCCTCCTCGTCTCTGCCGTCTCCATCGGCGGCGCCTGTAACGGTTTCGAGTGTGATGAAGGGCACCACGGCGCCGCGGCCAATCGCGATGATCAGCTCGGTCGAGTTCGCGAGCAGCTTCTCCAGCGGAAGTCGCTCCTTGGCCGACGGCGCCGGCGCGTGCGGCGGCGCCGTCTCCCGCTGGCGGTGCTGGATCGCCGCGGGCGTGGACGCGCCGCTGTTGCCTGTGCCGCTGTCATTGTTGGTGTTGTTAGTGTGCGGAGGCTGCACAGGCAGCGGCGACTGCTGCTGCTGCTGTTGTTGTTGTTTTTTCAACGGCTTTGGATTGTACACAATGCTGCTTCGGCTCGTGGTGCTGTCGAGCGGTCGCGGGCCGCGCTTGTGGCGCGCCCACTCCTCCTCGGCGGCGGCGTCCGCGTAGCTGCTGTGGCGGTCGGCGGACCGGTTCGAAAACACGGTGGTCCAGCTCTTCCGGCTTTGCGGCTGATCACATGCTAGGATCCCACTCGTGTCCAGGCGGCTCACGTGCTGCTGGCGCAGGGGCTCCACCGACGACAGCGCATTGGGCGTGGAGGCGTCGGTGGCTGTCGTCTGGTGCAGCGGCGGGAAGCGCAGCGCCGACTCCTCCGTCGGTCCAAGCAACGGCGTCGTCACGGAGGCGGCGCTCAGCAGCAGGGCCGTGCGCGAGGCGTTCGCGTTCAGCGGCGTGGAGACCATTAAATTACTCACCTCCAAGGGTTCGAAGGTGGGGTTCGCCGGCCCGTACGTGGGCGGCGAGCGGCTGCTCGTGTCATTCGGGTTCATGCCCTGCTGCTGCAGCGGCAGCATCGCCGGCGGCACCGCGTGGTCGCCGTCGCGGGGCAGCGGGCGCGCCCGCCCCCCGCCGCGCAGCGGCTCGCGGTCGGCGCTCGTGCTGCCGCTGCAGCTGCTGACGAAGACCGTGGTGACCGCCGCGGTGCTGCGGCGGCAAATGGGCATGATGGCGGAGGCGGACGCGGAGGCGGAAGCAGAGGTGTCGCCGCCGCCGCCGCCGCCCATCTCGTCCTCGCTGCGCGTCGGTACGTACACCCACGGCAGCCGCCCGAAGAGCAGCTCCAGCAGCGTGACGCCGAGCGAGAAAACGTCACTCTTCGCCGTCGGCGTCTCACCGCGCGCGACCTCGGGCGCCATGTAGGCGGGCGTGCCGCGCAGCTCCACGAAGTCGCCGTTGTGTGCAGCGGCCGTAGCAGTGGCAGTGGTGGTGGTGGTGGTGGTGTCCAGGTTTGGCGTGCCGCTCCCCCCTCCGCCCTCCTCCTCCGCCGTCGTCGCCACGTGGCCGAGGGCGGAGCCGAAGTCGCTCAGCTTGCACTGCCCATCCATCGCGAGGAGCACGTTGTGGGGCTTCACATCGCAGTGCACGAGGTGCATGTGGTGAAGATACTGGAGGCCCAGCAGGATGTCCTGCAGGTACCGCCGCACCGCCGGGGCGGTGAGGCGCCCGAAGTTCGTCAGCAGCGAGTCGAGCGAACCGCCGGGGACGAGCTCCATCACTTCGATGAGGTAGTACTGCGAGACGTAGACGCTGACGTACTGCACAATGTTCTCGTGGTGAAAGTTGGAGAGCAGGCGCAGCTCCTCGACGACGCCCGTGAGGTCGATGTGGCGCGAGCGGAGGGGGAAGCACTTCAGCGCGACGAGGTTGCCGGCGGCGGAGAGGCCGCGGTAGACATTCGCGAAGGCGCCGCGGCCGAGCTCGTGCGAGGAGCGGACCCACAGGTTGCCATCCAAGTCCTTGAAGGAGAAGGGCAGCTCGCCTTCGATGGCGCCGGCCTCCGCCGGCGAGACCGTCGCCGTCGGCCGCCCGTCCTCGTCCTGCTGCTGGTGGAGCGCGTACTCCTGCAGGGAGCGCAGCCCCGCGCTGGCGCCGCTGACGGTGCTCACCTCCGACGTGCTCGCGGCACCGTCGAGCAGCACATCGGCGTTCACAAAGTCGTTGGTGTTGTCGGCGGGGTCGATGAACATTTCGAAGAGCGCCCCGTCGTCGTCGCCGTCCTCGTCCTCGCCCATGCTCACATTGAGGTCCCCGTCGGTCGACTGCACGTTGGGGTCGTGCGACGGGTGCGGCAGAGATGGCTTCTTGTGCTCCTCGTAGCTGAAAGAAGTATCGCGGACGGCGCCACCACCGCCACCACTCATAATGGACTGCAGCATCGGGCCGTCAAGATTCACAGTGGGCAAGGCGTTGAAGAAGTACATCGGCGAGCCTTGTGCCGCGTCCCTACTCGATCGTATCGGCTCCTCCCCCTCCTCCACCTTTTGCGCCGTCTGCGGATGAGCCTGTTCCGTTTGCTCCCGCGCCTGCTGTCGCTCCGCCTCGGCGTCGCCTTGGACGGAGAAGCTGTTTTCATTGGCGTTCTTGGTACCCGCGGGGTTGGGGTTGGGGTTGGGGTTGGGATCAAAGTCGTGTGCGGGCGGGGTGGACGGCAGCGGGCTGTTTTTGGCAGCGAGCCCGCCGGCGGTGGGATTTGTGGGGGTGTCGGTGCGCTGCTGCTGGTCCACCGTGTACAGGTGGGGCGGCACGGTGTACTTGATGCGGCCGATGGAGCGCACAAAAGGCTTGGTGCTCTTGCGGTCGAGCAGGGCGCGGCACAGCTGGGCGAGGCGCCGCGCCTGCCAGTCGCTCGCTTCGAATTCGGCCAAGTACCTCAGCGCGGCGTCGTACTCGCCGCGCAGCATGCGGTGGAACCCCAGGCGCAGCCCCTGCACCACGTGGCGCACCTCGCGCTCCGCCGCCGCGGACGGCAACGCGCGCGCGCTGCCGCGCAGCTCATAGAGCACTATTTTGTGCTGGCTGAGGGTGCAGAGAACGCAGTCGATGGGGACGGTGATCATGTGCTCCTCCAGCGTCGCCGCGAGCCGCTGCGTGAGCAGCACCGGCGACTGCAGCGACAGAAACAGCTTCAGCAGCTCCGCGTGGACTGGTAGTCGCATCCCGTACGAAACGCGCGCGTGGCGGTGGGCCGCGCCGCAAGTGCCCACGAAGCACTCGCCCACATCGAGCATGCAGCCGATGCGGGGGCCAAAGAGGGTTGTATCCGCGTCCATGTGGCGCGAGGCGTTGTTGCTGGCGAGCGTTTGCCCGTGCGTGCGGCCGAGCTGCAGCGAGAAGAACGCGTCTGAGCGCGCGTTCGCGATGATCTCGAGCGCGCAGGTCGCGGCCCGGGTCTGCTGCATGGCGACCCGACTGTGAGCGCCGAAGCTGACGAACAGGAAGTCGGGCCGCTGCACCTCGATGACGCCGCCGTAGTGCAGCACGCTCGGGATGGTCAGGTTCATGAAGGTGCGCACCAGCGGCTCCAGGCGGCCCACGCAGAGGTCTTCTTCCTGCACGTGGAGCACGATAATCAGCGCGGTGCAGTACCGCCGCCGGAACGAGTTCACCTCGTCGGTGAGGACGCCGTCGTTGAGGTAGTACTGCATCTCCTTCACCCCGGCGGCCGCGTCCCGCGGCGGGCCATCGATGGGCACCGCCGTGGTGGGCGACGCGGTTGTAAGCCGCATCGCCTCGCCCGTGGCCGCCGCCCCCGGCCCCGCCGCGCCGCTGTCCGGCGGCATGTCGTCCCACTGCAGACCGCCCGCGGCGTCGCCAGTGCCCTCTCTCCCCGCCGCCGCCCCGCGCGCCGCTGCGTGGGCGCCCGCCCCGCTGTCGACGTCGTCTTCGCCGCCGCTGGACAGACGGTCCTCGGTGCCGGACCAGACGTTGAGCACGCCCTGCGGGAGAAACACCTTCATCTTGTGCAGCTGGCCCTGCATCACCGCGAAGTGGTATTGCATGTCCGCGACCTCGCGCACGACCGAGAAGCGCGGGACGACGTCGTAGGGCCGCTCGCGCAGCATGGCGGCGTCGCGCAGGCCGTGGGCGAGGTGCCGCAGCGGGCGGAGAAAGATGCTCACGAACATGGAGTCCATCACGACAAGCATGACGAGAAGAACGGCGCCCGCCGCGACGACGCAGCGCCACACGGTTTTGATCGGACGCGTGAAGGCGGACTCCTCGACGGCGTAGAGCAGCAGCAGATCGCAGGCGGAGGAGGCGTTCGTCGGCAGCTGGATGCGCAGCGCGTGCACGATGGCCTCGCCGCCGCCGTGCTGCTGGAAGATGGTGGCCCAGTACAGCAGCCCCGATGGCCGCGCCTGCAGCCCATGCAGCCCGCCAAGCGCGACGAGCGCCTGCTCCATGATCCCGTCGCTGTCCGCGAGATCGTCCACCGTCTGCGGCGACTGCTCCGTCAGCAACGCCGCGCCTTCCGGCGTCGAGGCATTCCACTGGTCGATCGCAACGGCGTCGCTGTCTTGCCACGAGCTGAGAAAAATCACGCCGGTGCGGGCGTCTAAAATGAGAACGTGCCCGTAAGTGCCGAGGGTGCCCTCCGGCAGCACATCCTGCAGCGTCGCCGACGATGACATCTGCAGCCCGCCGGTGATCATGGCGAGATTGCCATTCACGTCAAGAAAGGGGTAGGAGTAGGTGATCACGCTCAAGTTTTGCACATCGAATGTGTAATAGCCGCCGTTGCTGCCGCTGTTGGCGCCGTCGCGGCGCCAAGGCAGGGCGACGCCCGACCACGCGTTGCGGCCCTCGCCGAACGCGACCGTGTACTCGTAGTCGGTTTGCCGTTGCACCGGCGTGTACACGGTCAGCGGCTCCGCGAAAGAGTAGGTCTCGTTGTTGACGTAGTAGCGGTAGGCGCTTTCATTGAAAGCTGTGGTGTGCGACCCCACAAGCTCGTAGGACGCTGCGGTGAAGAAGGACCAGGTCGAGCTCCTCCGCGAGGTGCTCGTGGTGCTGATCGACGGATACTGCTGCGAGCAATACGCGCCGAACCCAGACATGGGAGAGGTGAAGCTCAGGTAGAGCAGGTGGGAGGCGCTGTAGCCGCGGTGCACAGTCCGGCACAGCTGCTGCATCACCACTGGCATCGCGGCCGCGTCGGTCTTGTTGTTTGCCCAAATAGTGGCAAGGTCCTGGATGGCGATGGGCAGGTAGGTAAGGTGGGCTTCGATGGCGTTGGCCATCGATAACGCGAGCGGTTTCGTGATGGTCGTCACCGCATCCCTCGTCGCGCGTAGCGCGATGTTGTGGAAGGGCACAATCGTCAGCGTCGCCACGAGCACGACCATGAAGACGATCGTGCACAAAGCCATCGGCTTGAGCGACACCTGGAACCAGCCGCCTTGCTGCTTGAACAAGAACTTTTTCTGTCGCGTGTTGAAGGCGCCGCTGGTGTGCGGAGGGTGGTCGCCGCCGTCCTTGTCGAGCCCAGGGGTCAGCGCGTAGCCAGAGAAGGTGGCGGTGGTCGGGGTAGGGGTGCGGCGCCGTCGCAGGCCGCCGCCGGTGCTGCTGCTCGCTCCAGCATCGGTGCTGTCTTCCAGCTTCGAAACTGCACTGGCGTGAAAGCGCGCGGCCGCGGCGAGTGGGTTCAGCTTGCTGTGCATCGCGGAGTCTGTGTTGTCTTCGGTGGCGCCCGTCCCACTGTTGCTGCTGTATGGATGTTGCAGATGCGGCTGCTGTTGCTGGTGTTGATGCGGCAGCGACGGCTCTTGATTTTGGTGCCGATGACGATAGCTGTTCACGTTGCTGCTGCCGCCCCGGCTCGCGTTGGTGTTCGTGTTCGCGTTCGCGCCGTCCCGAGAGTAGAGGCTAAAGTTCAAAAAGGCGGGCGCGTCTGTGCTGTTGTTGGCGCCTGCGACTCCCCCTTCTGCGACCGCAGCAGCCGAAGCGGCCACGGCAGAAAATGCGTGGCGAGCTTGTATTGCGCTCGCGTTACTCGCATTATTATTAATATTATTATTATTATTATTATTAAAACTATTATTACTTCTAGTACTACCCATATAATTATTCTGCGTACCCGTGGTATTCACATTCACTTGACGGAACGGCGAGAGGGGAGGTGGCATTGGGGGCGACACGAGGCTCTTCGCGAGGGGTGGTTTTCCCAGCAGGTGCTGCCCTAAATCGGACTCGTACGGCGTCACGGCGGCAGGAGACGTTAAGCTTTCGCCGCGCTTTGTCTCCGCCCCACCCCGTGGGTGGTGATACAAACGGCCCTCTGCCAGCTGCGTCGAAGCACCGCTGCGCACTGTCGGGGTCTGGCTGCATAGCTCTTCAGTATCCTCTCCTCCTTCGCCGCCATCTCCCGCGCCAGGCTTCGCTGTCATCCCCGCTGCTTGCCGTTGTTGTTGTTGTTGTTCTTGCTCCAGCCGCTGTTTTCTTTTCTTTGCTTTGGCGAAAGGCGCGGCAGCGGTGATGGCAGAGAAGAGACCTCGTCGCGTGTTTTTGGTCGCAACGTGCAGGGCGGTTGTCGTCGGTGGTGAGGAGACAGAGCTCGTGATTGTCATGGCCGGCGGCTCTCTGGCTGGCACTGCGGCTGCTGCTGCTGCTGCTGCAGGTGGTGTTGGGTGAGTGGCAGTGGGCGCCGGCGCAGCAAAAGAGGAGGTGGCGGCCGTCGTATTTCTATCATTGTGTTCATGTGACGCAGCGGCGGTCACAAAAACGCTTCTCTCTGAGCTTCTGCTGTTACTTGTCGAGAAAGTTGTATTGTTGTTGTTGCTGCTGCTCGTGTTGTTGTTGTTGCCGCTGGTGTTATTTTTGTTGGGAAGTGCAGGGGGTAGTGCCATGCAGTCTTTGTGGTCCACCCTATCACCTTTGCTCGTCCTTCTTTTGCCGCTCGCGTCATTGTCGTCGGTGCTGCTGCTGGTGGCCGCAGCAGCAGCAGCCGCACGACTCTCGCCGTTGCCAGTTGGGGTGTCAACAAAAAGTACATTGCGCTTGCGCAACCGCGACGACTTCGGTTCGTGTCGATGCCGCGCGCTATCGACGCGCGCCACGGCGGCAATGGTGAACGCGTGCTGCTGCGGCGGCTGCGGCTCGTGCAGTGAGGAGGACAGCGGCGGCGGTGACGATGACGAGAGCTGTGAGTGGGAGGGCGCCGCGTCGGAGCAGAACACACCGGTGCCACTGGAGAAGGCGGAGAGGAGGCTAGAGTTAATCGAGGCGGCGGCGATGTCGCCGCCGATGCTGTTTGCGCGCATGTTGATGTTCCAGCTTGTGTGTGTGTTCGCGCTCCGAGTGCCACCGCTAGGGGCCGCTTTGAGGGCATTCGCGGGCGCCGCGCTTGTCAGCGGCAAGATGGGGTTGAAGCCGCCACCGGATGCCTCCCGCAGCGGGGAGCGGCTAAACACTGGCGCCGTGAGCGCCGCGGCGGCAGAAGGTGGAGAGAAGTGGTTGCGTACACCTGTGGCTGCTGCTCCCGCTGCGGCGGGGTGCACGCCACTGTGTGCCAAAAGCCCGCGTGGCGGCGCTTGCTTTTCCGACGCAGCGGAGGGAGAAGCGGCCGTTGGCTTCGTGGCGTGTTCGTGGGGGCTTTCGCTATTGTCGGTACCGACATTCGCGCCGCCATCGTCGGCGCCACGCTGCGTCTCCCACGCGTCGAGCTCGATAGAAACCGAGCTTCGCGTAGTTCTCTTCTGCCCTGCTGTTTCTTGCCCGTTAATTTTACTCTCTTTCTTGTTCTTTTCGCTCTCACTTTGCGTATGGTGGTGGTGGTTGTCCTTGTTTTGATGGTCTGTGAACGGAGTGAAAGGCGTATCCAAACGCGTCAGCGGCGTCGTAACGTCAGCGGGTGGAAGTGCGAAGGACGGCAGCGCCGTCGACGCCGTCGCGTCAGCGGAGAAGAGCGAGGTCGCGGTCATCTCTCCAGACGACAGCACATGAATGGAATTGGAACTGCTATTAATGATGTTGTTATTATTAGTATTATTATTATTAGTGTTGTTCGCGGAGGGGCCAGTTGGTGGCCGTGGCTTCCTTTCCATTTTAAATGGCTAGCGTGCTAAGCTATTCGAAAAGAATAGTAATTATAATAGAAGTGGATACACAGACAAAACTCAAAAAATGGAGTAAAGCCGATGCACAAAAGGAGAAAGTGAATTAAAAGAATAAAAAAAGATAAGAAGAATAAAAAAATAAAAAAATAGTATTGTGTACCACAATCTTAGAATGTATATAACGATTGTGGTAGCAAGAACAGAAAAAAAAAAAAAAGAATAGACTTAATAATGTTTTTTGGTGCAGCTATATAGGTCTAAATAATGTTTATAAGTAGAGAAAAAGGAAACGCACGCAATCGCCAAAAAGATTATGAAATGCAACGGCAAAGTAAAAGTTCAAAGAAGAGCAAAAAAAAAAATATATGTTTTGTTTTGTTTTTTTTGCTGAAAGATGCGGACAGCGAGAAAAAAAAGAGGATGGGAGAGAGTGGGAACAAAAAAGGGCAACGTTGAAGAAAGGCAAAAGTAATTTTTATTTACTTTTAGCTAGATTAAACATTTATAAAGCGGGTAGTTTCATTTACACATGTATGCATATGTAGTTGTAAAGATGAGTCATAACTGTATTTGTTGTTGTTGTTGTTGTTTTAATTCGTTATTATAAATTATACAATTATATTTTTCATTTTTATTTTTTTTACCATTTACTTTTTTGTGTAACACCTCTTTCGAGCGGACAGTATTAGCATCAAAAATTGAAAATATAACATTGGGCGCTAATTGTGCATGTGTGGTTCCTTAAGTGTTCTTATTGCTACAAGTACCTTGCATTTTCACTTTTCGTTCTTGTGGTGGTGGCTGTTGTTATTTTGATCTCTAGCTGCCCAGACATTTTTTTTTCTGTCAGTGTCAGTAGAGGTCAGAGTAAAACCCATTGGTGCAGATGATGCGGCTCACCGCGCTTTCCACCTCAGCTCTGCACGTCTCCAGGCAAAACCCCGTTTTGTTGACTTTGACATTTTGAGGTTCAAAGAGCGCCTTTAGTTTTTCTTCATGCGCTGCCTTTCGCTGCAGCCGCCGCTGCTGCTGCTGCTGCCCTTGATCGTCGCTGCGATCGCCATCAGCACCGTTCTCCTCGTCGGCGTCCTCCTGCTGGAGCGCGCGGCTGTCTTTCAGTCTTTTCCACACGACGCTCAGGGTCTCGCAGGAGCCCATAAAGCTGCTGTGCACGAAACGAAGTGGGATGAGGGGTTTGTCTTTTTTCGTGCCGTGCTCGATGTTGGGAAGGAGAACACTGGAGCACAGGACATCGACAAAGCCGGAAAAGAATGAAACGCCTTCGCCAGTTGGCGCGGCAATGACGAGTACGGCATCAGGGAGGAGGCTGTTGCTCGACTTCGGGTCGTCCGGCCCCTGCCGCGCTTTTGTTGTAGTGCTGCTCCGCGTACAGGTGGTACTTCAAGGATGAAAACCGAATAAGACAGCCGCAGCTCTCCGCCACGCTCACCGCCTTCTCTCCACTTTCATCGGCAATGGCACTGGCCCCTGCGTGTTGTTTCGCGTGCTCATGCCACGCGTCACCGAGCACACCGGTGTTGGGCAGCAAAACAAAAGCGCTGCCCTCGTCGTCCTTCTGACTTGCACCTTTTTTAATGCCCCACACCTCATTGTGTCTCCCCGTAAGCGAGTCTGAAAAGAGAAGAAGGCGGTACTGCCGCCCCGCTTCTGCGAGCGCGGGCAGGGCGGCGGCGGCGGCGGCTATGGCGCGCAGCAGCGCCGCGATGGTCTCCTGTCGCTCCCAATGCACGTGTGGCAGCAGCACATGCAGGGTGAACACCTCCGCCGAGGTGTTCAGCTGGCTCTTGATGGTGTCCTGCAAAAACTGCGCCACCGTCCGGCCGCAGGAGTCGCTAAATGCTTCATCAAAGTTGGCCTCCGTTATGGCAGCAGCAGAAGCAGCAGCTGTGCGCAGCGGTTCAATTTCCTCGTCGTACATGCGCTTCGCTTCCTGCCACAGTTTGCACTGCCGCCGGTGCGTCCCCGTCCCCGCCCTCTGACTGGAGTAGAGCAGGTCCGGTGCGGGCTCGCTGCCTTTGGCCGCCGCGCCCGGCCCCCAGTCGCGCTGCTGATGCGCGGCACAGCAGTAGTACACACACTTGCAGCGGCTGCACCGCAGCATCGGCAGCTCGCGCCGCTGGCGGCCGCACCACGCGCAGCGCGGCGCCGTCGCTGGCAGCGTCTCGCTGAATGGAGGAAGGGAAAAGTAATAGGTCGGGCCGGCGGCGCTGTCCCTCCCCTGGGTGACGTGCGAGGAGAGCGTGGTGAGCGCGCGGCAGACGTCGGCCACCTCGGCCGCCGACGGCGCCTCGCGCCGCAAAGTCACGTGCGCCTTTGTCAGCGGGTTCAGCTTTGTGAAAGTGGCGGTCGCGTAGCGGCGAACCACCGCAGGGAAGACGAGGCCGCAGCAGGAGCCCGCACACAGCGGCGGCGGCAGCAGTGCCCGTCGCGTCTCACCCTCCCCCTCTCCTCCTTCTCCCGCCGCCGCCGCAGCGGTGGTGTAAACGTGCAGCAGATCCTCCAAGTTATCAAACGCCACGCCCTCCACCGGCACCAGCTGCGCGAAGAGCTCCCCCTCCTTTTCCGAAAGATCGTCCTCCAAGAGTGTATCGACGACCCCGCTAAGCGCGTTGGTGTCGAGGCAGTTCTGTATAAAAAGAAGCTCGCCCGCGTCCCGGAACAGGTGCATCTCAGCACTGAGGGGCTGCGGGCTGCGCGGGCCTGTATGGCGGTTCTCCAGGTCGATCGGCTTCTTCTCCTCCACCGGTTTCTGAACGCACACGACGTACTCGAAAGGCAACGCCGTGCTCGCGCCATCTTCCTCCTTCTTTTTCTCCTTCTCCATCTCAGCGCCAGCGGAAATGCCAATTCTGTACGCCGCCCGCACGCCGCGCTTGCGTTGCCACTCCCTCTCGCCACTCTCGCGCCCTTCCTTCAGCCAACTCACCGGCCCTGCAGCGTCCTGTGGGCGGTTGCCATCTTTTGTTTCCGTCGCAGACGGCGGGGCCGTGGGCGCTTCCGCGAGAAGCCCCTTGTACAAGAGTGAATTTAAAGGTTGCACGTCGTCCGAGGATGTTGCCGCGGTGGTAGGGTACAACAGTCGGCACAGCTGCCGCGCTAGTGGGGATGGGAGGACCGGGTTCGACACATCGTCGAGCGCCGCGGCCATCGTCGGCGTGTAGCACTTCTCGGCGGCGATCAAGGCGGGACTGTTTTCCTTCAGCCACTGGAAGGCAGCCAACACGGTGGCCGCTTTTTTGTCTACACTCTCTCTCCCTTCTGGGTTCTCTTTCTCCGCCCCGGGCACGGGGCACGCTATCCAGCGAAAGGTGCATGGCCCACGGTGGTGCATTGTCGTCTGTGATTCCGCTTCGGTGGCATCAGCGCTTTCTTTGTCAGGCGGGCCCAGCGCGTAGTGGTCCGCGAGGTGCGCGGTCAGCGTGGACCACACGACGCGCCGCCACCGCCCGGCATCGAACAGCCCGAGCTGCGCGTGTGCGCTTCCCTCCGTCACCACCTCGACGTGCAGCGCCGATGGCCGCCAGTGCTCCGGCACGGCCTCCAGGGTCGTCGCGACGAGGCCCCCGAAGGAGAGCTGCTTCAGCTGCCCATGGAGGGCGTGGCGCGCGTAGGCGGCCCTGTCCGCCGCAGCAGCAGGACCGCTGCCGCCGTCATCTCCCTCGTCCAACGGCGCCCCCGCCATCGCCGCGGGATGAATGTGCGAAAGCTCCGTGAGCGTGTTAATGCAGCTGGACCACAGAAAGGAGCTGTCTTCGTGCGGAAGTGCAAGCAATAACTCCTCTCCTGTGCTCCCACCGTCTTGGTTGCTCTCCTTTCCGGATGAACTCGGAGAAGACGAAGGCGAAGAGGTGGCGGGGGTGGAAACAAAAAGAAAGTGAACCACAGGGCAGCACACCTTGTTCTCCATCGGGTCCAGAGCCCACTGACGAGGGAAGTAGAGCACCCAGCGCCACGTCGCCGGTCCGGGCGATTCGCTTCTGCTTTTGTAATAGGTGTGCAGACGGCGGTGCACGAAATCTTCAAGAGAGGTAGAGGGGTTGCCGCATTGCTGTAAAAGCGTTGGTTGCACTGACATGGACTATAATGGAATAGATAAATTGTAACAACTAAAACGAAAACTAATTAAATTGTGTGTTGTTTATTGGCAGTAGTACTTTCTACTTGACAGTAATAATAGCAATAAAAAGACCAAAAAGCAGAGGAAAACGAAATAGAAATGAGAAGTACATGCACAAGTTTTTCATGCATCAAAAATATATATTAACAGAACACAATATAAATGAGGCTTTGCAATAAAATAAAAAAAACACTCTATTCGGCGAGCTTTGGAAATGGGGAAAGGAAAACAGAAAAGGAAGTTAAATGAAGTACAAAAACAGAAATCTAGCTATCTAATATAAAAAAACATACAAAGTATTCCAAAGTACAGAACAAAAAAGAAAAAAAAATTGCAAGCCAATATAGGCGAAAGTTAAAGTAAAGAAATAATAATGGAAAAGTGGGAAAAAGAAATACTAAAAAAAAAGAAAAGACAAAGAAGACGGGAGGCAACTTTAGTCACGCCGTAGCAAGCAGAAGCTAAATATTGTGTGCCATTCGTATGCATATATATAATAACATTACATCATGCTGCACCACATTCTACGGTGCGTAGGCGCGAGCTTGCTCTTCGCCGCCATGTTCTCGTAATTTTTGATGCTCTCCTTGTGGAGGCGCAGCTCAATCTCC
>AUXK01000151.1:0-12979 GCA_000482165.1 Strigomonas oncopelti | reverse complement strand
GTCATTATATATATATATACATTAAACTTAGTGAGCGAGCGAAAAAATAAAATAAAAATGAAAATGACTCAAAAAAAAACTATAAAAATACTTATACAAAAAAATAAGCGTCGCCGTTGCTTTTTTTTTCTCAGCTTTAGCTGCCATTTTGAATTACAGTCGCCTCTTTTGTTTTGTTGTATCAGTTCACCTCCTTCACTCTTTCCTTCTCTCTTTTCTCTTTTCTCTTTTTTTATTTTTTATTTTTTCTGCACTAGCAGGATTGTAAACTATTTTCTTTTTTCTTAACTATATGCTTGTTTTATTTTGTTCGTTTTGTTTCTCCTCTCACATATAATACATAGCTATTAGCACTCGTAATTTTTTTATAGATTCACATGAAGCGAGAAAAGCAACCTCGCGGCCCCGACGGCCAAGGAAAGCCCAAGACTTTGATGGACTTTGGCATTACGAAGATGCCCAGAGAAGAAATAGAAATCACAAGCGACGACGAAAAGCCAAACGTGCACGTCAGTCTATCCAAATATTTTAAGACCGAAGAGACAGAGCTGCTGCAGTCCGAAAACTTGTCGGCCCCCGCGGACCCGCAGAAGCAGCTCTCTCTTTCCGAGGCATCCCTCTCGGACGAGCAGAAAGCAACGTTCGACTTAGCGGTGAAGGAGGGCAAGTCTATCTTCATCACCGGCGGGGCTGGCACGGGCAAGTCGTTTCTGCTCCGCACCATCGTGCAGGCGCTCAAGAAAAACAGCCTCGGGACGGTGTACGTGACGGCCACCACCGGGATGGCCGCGCTGAACATCGGGGGGTGCACGGTGCACAGCTTCGCAGGGTGCGGCCTCGTCGACCGGGCGACCAAATTCGGCGACATCAAGAGGTATCTGCGCAAGAAGAACTGGCTCGCCTGCAAAACACTCATCATCGATGAGGTCTCGATGCTGGATGCGCACTTCTTTGATCTCCTGGATCAGATGGGGCGCTACATTATCCAGCGGAAATCACACCTGCCGTTTGGTGGCATCCAGCTCATCTTGTCCGGGGACTTTCTGCAGCTGCCGCCGGTGGAGAAGAGCCGACAAAAACAGGAGGAGAACGTGCCCCTGTACTGCTTCGAGTCTCAGGCGTGGTACGACCTGAATCCCGTGCTGTGTATGCTGACAAAGCCGTTCCGCCAGAAAAACGAAGACTTTTTCTCGCTCCTCAACAAGGCGCGCTACGGCAGTCTCGACTTCGGCGCCCTCGCGATGCTGCACGCGCGCAGCATGTCCAACACCGTACACTTCGTGCAGCGTGTGTCGCACGCAGAGGCGGCGGAGCGCGTGCGCGACGGCTACAGTGTCGTCGGGACGCCCGAAGGCCGCGACAAGAGCGCCGCGGCGCCCCCGCTGCTGCTTGCCAACGCAAAGGGGGCACTGGAGCGAGAGGAGTTTGACGGCTACACCAAGCTGCGGTCGACGCTGCGCGAGGTGAATGACGTCAACACGCGGTACTACAAGGCGCTGGCGTTGCCGGAGTACGGCTACAACGCCTTCCAGACCCCACCAGAGCGGCGCACCCAAGGCCCGTTCGTGGAAAGGCTGAGGCTGCGAAAGGGCTGCCGCGTGATGCTTGTGAAGAACATTGACCTCGAGCTGGGCCTCGTGAACGGCAGCACCGGCGTCGTGACCGGCTTCGCGAACTACACACTCGGCTACAAGTTCAAGTCCGCCCTCTCCGCCTACGCGGACAGGGTGGGGGTCGGGTCCGACAAGGAGGAGAAGGGCGCCCACCACATGCTGCCGGTGGTCAAGTTCACCATTGTGCGCAACAACCGCCCCCCTCACGAGCACGAGGTGATTGTGGAGCCGCAGGAGTGGACGGAGACGTGCGGCGAGGAGGTCTTGTCGAGAAGTGTGCAAATGCCGCTCATCCAGGCCTATGCGATCACCATCCACAAGGCGCAAGGAATGTCACTGACGGAGGTGGACATTGACCTGAAGAGCGTGTTCGCGGCGGGCCAGGCATACGTGGCGCTGTCGCGCTGCACCAACATGGAGACCATGCAGCTGTACAATTTTCGGCCCGACGTGGTGCTGCAGGACAGCAGGGCTCTTGCGTACTACCGCGCGGCGCAGATGTGCATCGAGGACAGCCGCATCGACCCCGAGGACCTCACCCGCCGCGTCGACCACCTGCGCCGCCGCATCCTCGACCTGCAGGAGCAGGCCGATGCGATCAAGCTGCGGGTAAAGCGGGCCATTCTGCCCTTCACGGCCAACCGAAATGCTCGCATCGTGATGGACCTCACCTCGCTCTTCGACCTCGTCAAGGACCCGAGCGCGGCGAAGGAGAAGTGCGACACCGTCTTCGGCTTTTCGTACACCGTTGTCGAGGTGGACGCCGAGGGCAAAACGACAACGCTGCGGGTCAGCTCGAGCGGCGACAACATGATACGCATTCCCCGCGTGGTGTTCGACTTCATTGAGCAGGTGGCTGCCGTCGAGTCTGCGCCTGCGCCTGCCGGGCCGCCGCTCGGGGCCACCGCCGAAGTGGCAGCGGGCGGCGAGACGGGTTGCGAGGCGGGGCCTGGTGGCGGCGGCGACGAGCCGGCGGCCGTGTTGGAAGATGCCACTGGCCCCCTTCTCGCGCGCGAGCTCTCGGCGCTCATCCACCAGGCGATGGCGTGCTACGTGCTGGACATCCAGCGCAGAGCCGACGAGACACAGGAGGTGTGGCCGGCGCCCCTCGAGGTGTGGCGCCCGCTGAGCCGGCTGCTTCCCCTGCTGCGCCGCAACGGCGCTGCTGCGGGCGATGGAAGCGACGAGGAGGCGGTGAATATGTCCGAGACGGAAGGCTTTCTCAACGGCGACTGCAGGGAGCGCGAGATGCACGAAAGCATTCTTTCCTACGCTTTCTTTCTACGCGAGCGCTACGGCGAGCATTCAAATACAATCATTTGCACGGAGAACTTTGAACTGGCGGCCACCGCACTGGCGTACGGGTTTCCAGTCACATCTGTCAATGTTTTGGCTGCAGAATAATCGACTAAACACTTAATATGCAACTCTGTACTTTTTTTTTTTACCCCTTCCCCGTTTAGGGTACGCCTCCTACCTCTGTATGTTTTTTTCTGCTCTTTTTACCAGTGGAAGATGTGCTTTCATTACTTCTGATATAATTAACTTTTGCTTCCCGATTGCTGTCTACTTCTTTTTCCGTAATCCTTTACTGTTTTTTTTTTTTTTAATTAATAATATACGTCGAAGTTATCGTGTGTAATTTGCATATTTTTATTATCACTTTTTTTCATTTATTTACTTCTATAACGATCGTCATGTCCGAAGGCAAACTACGCGCCGAGCACCTCCTCGTTAAGTTCAGCGGGAGCCGCAACCCCGTCTCGCGGCGCACGAATCAGAGCACCGCCAGCGTGACCTACGAGGAGGCCCTCGCGGAGCTGCAGAAGTGGGCGAAGGAGATCCACGACGGCAAGATCAGCTTCGAGGACGCCGCAAAGGCGCGCAGCGATTGCGGAAGCTTTGCCAAAGGGGGCGACCTCGGCTACTTTGGCCCCGGGGAGATGATGAAGCCGTTCGAGGACGCCGTGCGCGGCCTGGAGGTGGGGCAGATCAGCGGCGTGGTGCAGACCGACAGCGGCCTCCACATCATCAAGCGCCTCGCGTGAGAGGGCGAAGGGGAAACAAAACATAGCAGGGTGAAACGTGCAGATTTATACAACAACTACCTGCAGAAACAACTACAAGCAAACAAACATCCTCGTTTTCAAAATTATGTTTATATTTCTTTTTTTTCTTTTTTCTCAAACACGCATGTGCATATATACGTGTAATTATTTTTTACTCTCGTTGTGAAAAAAAAAACTTCATTGGAATTGTTTACAGAGGTGCGTCTACATGTTCCGATCTCTATTTAATCTCTTTGTCTCAGCCCGCAAAAGCGTCATATAGCGTTTTCCTCTCCCTCAAATCTCTCTTCCTCTTTCTAAACTGCGCACAACTTTGTATATTTTCACCTCACAGGCACCGATGGATCTTCTCTCTATTGTTAGACAGCAGGAGTCGGACCACCGCAGCGAGCTGTCGCAGGCCCGATGGACGTACTGCAGCCGCACCCTGTGCGCCTCGCTGCTCTCCCTTCTCTCCATCTACTGCGCCCCTTGCTGCATCCCGTCGAGCCTCCGCAAGGGTACGTTTTTCCTCTCCATCTTTTTTGTCTTTTGTAGTCTGACCGCCCTCTACCTGATGCTGCAGGCCCTCACAGCGCTCAACATCAACTCGCTCCTGCCGGCACCGCGGTACTCCAACCCGAGGGCCACATCGACGCTACTTGCGGTCCCGCCATACGAACAGCTCACAGGAAAGCAACGAATTTTGGTGGTGTACAGCTTTTATGCCGCGTCTCTTCTCGTCGTCGTCTCCGGCGTCTCCACGTGGCCGCCGTTTATTTTTCTAGTACTGGAGCTTGTCCAGTTTTGTTTGTACATTACGTATTCGGTCAAATTATATGCACTGATGCTACCCTAAAATATATATACCTAAGCACTTCACTCACATTGTCAACCTAAAGACACACACACACACACACAAGCAAAATCAAGCTATTTAGACTGAAAATGAGAAAAACGGCATTTTATACGGCTTCTTGACACGAGCCCAATGGAATTGGCGAATTGGAACAACGCGTAGCTACAGAAAAAAAAAAGTTGGAAAAGCAGCAAAATACATATACATACATTAGCCCATCAAAAGTGCTGTCAATAAGAACCTATTCAATGACCCTGTTTTATTTACATTCACATTGTTTTACTTTTGCTTTTCTTTTCGTCCCCCTTTTTTTTTTTCCTTTCTTTTCTTTTTATTTTTTTGCAAGTGTAAATTTGTGAGAGAGAGGGAGATAGGTCGACATTATTGTTTCTTCTCTCCTAGATCTAGCTTCTGCGTTTCATGTCTAGCAAAGGACCCCCTCGGATGCGGCCGGCGCCGGAAAAGCCCATCGAGATAGGGTTTAACGTGTACGATTTACCCCGCCCTAGCTCTTCTCCGAGCAAAATGAAGGCCGCTAAAGCTCGCGCACGGTTGTCCGACCAGCTGTCGAGCAGCACGCCGCCAGCCTCACCCGGCCTGGCAGCGCTCGCCAAGATGCCACCGTTCCATTTAATGAAAAAGAAGCAAACAAAGGCAGCCTCCTCCAGGGGTATTCCACACAGCAGCGGTAGCGCAGCGGGCCGCGACGGCGGTCTCTTGCTGGAGCACCTGCAGCATGTGCTCAATGTCCAGCAGCAGGCGCTGCCCGCAGGGGCTTGCGCTGTCTTGCAGGCCACGGTCGACACGTGCAAGCGGAAACCAACGTCGGGCTTGCTGACCGTGGAGAACGCGAGCATCGTCGACTGCCTCGTCGATGCGTGCCGCGCTGATACCATCGACAAATCTGTGCAGAAACTGTTATGCGGCGAGGCGAAAGGCGCCAGCGCCCGCCCGCTGCCCTCCGCCCTCGTCCTCGTTCAGGAGGCAATCGTGCACCTGCACTGCGCGCTCGCCCCTCAGGCCACCGTGGAGGCCGCTGACCTGGCGCGCCTGGACGCGGCCGTTGCGGTGGGCCACCCCGGCGCGATGCTGCGCGTGGCCGCCGTGCTGCAGTGCGGCGACCCGCTGCCCGCCGACCCACAGGCGGCCCTCACGTGGCTGCAGCGCGCCGCGGCGGTTGGCTACGTGCCCGCCATGCACGAGCTGGGCGAGATGTGCGAGGAGGGCACGACGGGGGACGGGTGCCACGTGGAGAACGACTGGGGCGAGGCAATACAGTGGTACACGCAGGCGGCCCAGACCGGGTACGCGCCGGCGCAGCTCAACCTGGGGAAGCTGTGGCTGGGGGCCTCGCAGGAGGGCCTCGCGCGCCAGATCGTCTCGGAGGAGGAGTCAAAAAAGATGCTTGCCGACGCGAGGCGGTGGCTTGCGGAGGCGGCGGGCAAGGGAAACGACGAGGCCGCGTTGCTTCTTCAGCGAATCATGTAAAGTAGTCCAATAGCTGTGAACAGCGGCTGCTTTGTTTATGCCACAAAGAAAACAAAACAAAAAACTTTGTCTTTGCCATGGCTTTTGCACATCTTGTTTGTAAAAAATAAATGTATATACGTATACCTTTTGTGTGATGTGTGTTGTTTCTCACTTTTTGTGTGCCGTGTGTGTGCCTACCTTGTTTTTATTCATTTTTCTTGTCAATCATTGCCTTCTTCCCCGTTTTTTCACCTGCGCCAATTTACAACAATAACAACAATAAAAAAGTCTACCTAGTATCTGTTTTCACTGTGTCTTGTGTTGAAAAAACACAGTGCTCGACGTTTCTTATTTTGCCGTTCATTTTTTTTTTTTTGTTTGTGTTGTTTTTTCTCCTCCGCTTTTGCTTCGTGCGCTACTATTATACTGCGTCCGCATCGCACAAAGAGCGCATCGCATTTGTGTGCTTACGGTAATACCAATTGTGAATTAGTCGACAAGTAATAACTGAAAAAGGAAGATGGCGGACTCTTACATCATGGAGAACTCCATGATCAAGGAGATCAAGCTGCTCAAGAAGAAGCACTGGTCCGTCTGGATCACCGTGTGGCCCTTTGCGATTCTGTACGTGATATCCGTCAGTCTCTACTTCTACCCCCAGCTGATTTGGGACCCCGTCACGTATTTGGTGAACCAAATTTACATCGACTTCTTCCACGCGATTTGCTTCCCGTTCGTCGTCTTTCTCCACGCCTTTCTCTCCCTCTTCACCATTTGGTCGGTCAGCTTTCGCGCCAACATCCTCTTCATCACGCTGCCGCTGGAGAAGCTGCGGGAGGCCTCGCACGTGCTTGTGGTGACCCAGGAGCACAAGGGCGAGTCTGAGATTGTGCCGCTGGTTCAGGAGACCGACGACGGCCACCCGCCGTGCTTCCTCTTCCAGCAGCGCAAGTGGAAGCTCGACGAGGCGCGCGGCGTCTTCGTGAAGCCGCTCTTTCCCGTCGACCACCCCTTCTCGTACTACATCGACTGGGAGGGCCTCAACACCCAGTCGCAGCGGGACGCCCAGGTGGACCAGTACGGCAAGAACGTAATGGAGGTTGTCATTCCCGACTTCCAAGACCTCTTCGTCGACCACGCGCTGGCGCCCTTCTTTGTGTTCCAGATGTTCTGCGTGCTGCTGTGGTGCCTCGACGAGTACTGGTACTACTCTCTCTTTACCGGCGTCATGATGGTGGGCATGGAGTGCACGACCATCTTCCAGCGCATCCGCAACATGAAGACGCTGCGCGACATGGCCGAGGTACCCGTGCGCGACATTACGGTGATGCGCAACAAGAAGGAAATTGTGATTCGCACCAACGAGCTCCTGCCCCTTGACATCTTCGTCGTACCGAACAACACGGCGTGCCCCGTGGACGCCCTGCTTGTCAAGGGCACTGCGGTGGTCAACGAGGCCTCCCTCACGGGTGAGTCGACGCCGCAGCTGAAGGAGGCGCCCGACCACTCGGACCTCCAGTTCAGCATGAAGAAACACGCCCGCCACATGCTCTTCTCCGGCACGCAGATTCTGCTGAGCAGCGGCCCGCAGGTCGACGCGAACGCCGACGGCGCGCGGAAGTGCGCGCTTGCCGTGGTGCTCAAGACCGGGTTCGAGACGAAACAAGGCAAGCTGCTGCGCACTATCCTGCACAGCCAAGGCCGCATTAGCGAAAACAGCGGCGAGGCGTTTGGTTTCATCGGTGTGCTCGTGGTATTCGCGCTCGCGGCCAGCGGCTACCTGCTGCGCCGCGGCCTCGCAGACCCGAGCCGCAGCCGCTGGAAGCTTTTCTTGTCGTGCGTCCAGATCATCACCTCCGTCGTGCCCCCGGAGCTGCCGATGGAGCTTTCCCTGGCGGTCAACACGACCTTGCTCTCGCTGACCAAGCTGCAGGTGTTCTGCACGGAGCCCTTCCGCATCCCCTTCGCCGGCATGGTCGACACGTGCTGCTTTGACAAAACGGGCACGCTGACAACCGACGAGATGCTCTTCGCGGGCGTGAACATGGTGAACGGAGAGGGGATTTTGAACAAGATGAAGATGATCCCAAAGTACTCTGAGATGGTCCTCGCGACGTGCCACTCGCTCGTGTACCTCGACGAGAACACGCTCGCCGGCGACGAGATGGAGAAGGCCGCCACCGCCGCCCTCGGCTACTCGATGGGCGAGTCCGGCGACGTCATCCACGACCCCCCGAAGAAGAAAGACGGCGACGCCGACGAGAAGAGCGGCGGCGGCAAGGCGGCGCAGGTGGCGGACCCCAAGCGCAACTACCACATCATCGCGCGCTTCCCTTTTCTGGCCGCGCTGCGCCGCATGTCGTGCATTGTTTCGTCGCAAGAGGGCAAGTTCGTCGTGGCGAAGGGCTCCCCGGAGGCCATCGCCACGCTCTGCGTGGACATGCCCAAGGAAGCGCAGCAGGTCGCCGAGAAGACCGCTGCCGAGGGCTACCGCGTCATCGCCCTGGCCTACCGCAAGCTGGACTCCAGCGAGGGGACGACGAAGCAGGACATCGCGAAGAAGAAGCGCCACGACGTGGAGAAGGATCTTATCTTCGCCGGTCTGGCGGTCTACGTGTGCCCGCTGAAGAAGGACGCCCAGGAGACGATCGAGAACCTCGAAGGCGGCAGCCACCGCTGTGTCATCATCACCGGTGACAGCGTCCAGACCGCCATCTGCGTCGGCCGCGATGTCTCGATGCTGCTCTGCGGCCGCCAGCTGGTCGCGAAGGAGGAGGAGGGGAAGAAGGGCGCGATTTCGTGGGTCGACGCGACGAGCGGGGACGCCGTGGCGTCCGACAAGGCCGCTGTGCTGAAGAACACCTTTGTGCGCACGCGCCGCAACGCGAAGCCGACGAGCACCCAGTGGGACCTCTGCGTCAACGCGGAGAACCTCTCGACCGACGCCTTCAACGCGATTGTCGCGGACTACAGCGAGCAGGTGACCATCTGGGCCCGCTGCGCGCCGACGCAGAAGGAGGACATCGTGAACGACCTCAAGCGGAAGAACCACATGGTCATGATGGCCGGCGACGGCACCAACGACGTCGGCGCGCTGAAGCAGGCCCACGCGGGTATTGCCGTGCTCAACTCCGCCTCGGTCGCGCCGGCGGCGGACCAGAAGGACCAGCCGGTGGGCCCGCAGCCGCACAACGAGCCGGACGTGCCGGCGGAGTACAAGGTCCCGCCTGGCTTTCAGTTCACCGTGGTGCCTCCGCAGCCCGCCCAGACCGCCGGCTTCTCGGTGCTCATGAAGTGGAAGATGCTCGAGGCGCGGCGCAAGACCGAGATAGCCCAAATCGGCGCCTGGAACAAGAAGCTGGCCGCCGCCGCGAAGGAGAAGGCCGACGCGAAGGCGATCGCGCCGCCGAAGAACAACGCGCTCTCCGAGACGGACTTCCTCGTCGACTCGCTCTTCAACGCCGACGACGAGAACCTCGGCGGGCCGCCGATGATCAAGCTGGGCGATGCCTCCATCGCCGCGCCCTTCACGTGCCGCTCCAAGGCGCTCACGTCGGTGTGCGACATTGTGCGCCTCGGCCGCACGACCCTCGTGACGACCCACATGATGTACAAGATCCTCGCCCTCAACTGCCTTGTGTCGGCCTACTCCATGTCGGTGCTGCACTGCGAGGGCGTCAAGCTTGGCGAGAAGCAGATGATTCTCTCCGGCATTATCCTCTCCGTCTGCTTCATGTGCATGTCGCGCAGCAAGCCGCTGCCCAAGCTGTGCCCCCAGCGCCCGGTCACGCGGCTGTTCCATCCCTACATGATCACCACCGTCTTTTTGCAGTTTGCGCTGCACCTGTACTGCATGATCCAGACGGCGAGCATGGTGTCGGAGGTGGACAAGGAAGGCGTGGAGGAGATGCGTAGGTCCGTCGAGGAGGAGAAGTTCAAGCCGACGCTGCTCAACTCGACCATGTTTCTCATGACGACGCTCATTTCGGGCGTCACGTTTGCGGTCAACTACCGTGGCGAGCCCTTCATGCAGAGCATTCGCAAAAATAGGCCCATGTTCATCGCCCTGATCGTTCTTGCTATCGTGATCTTTTACTTTGCGACCGAGGCGGACGGGGAGGTGAACGCGCTGTTCGAGTTCGTCAGCTTCCCTTCTCAAGAGTTTAGGGATAAATTTGTGCAGCTCTTGTCCATCGATGCTTTGGGCTGTTTCGCCATTGAACAGATAGCGCTGCGCGTATTCACGGATTATTAAAGAAAAAAAAAAAAGGGAAGGGCCAAAGTAAAAATATATTACAAAAGAAGAAGCCCACGTGTGCTGTGTACGCTTTCTATCTGTAATTTCTAATCATTATTATTCTCCAAACCTTTTACCGTTTGACTTTTTTGTATCTCCCTCTCTCTCAATTTCACTCTATACAATTTAATAACACTAAGCAATTCTTATATATATATATATATATATGTTTATCTAAAAAAGAGATATATACATACGAATTTAAATTTACGAATATGTTCTATTTCTGGACCTATTTATTGTACGGCTTTACAACGCCTATTTACTGTTACTTGTGCAAGAAAAATGACTCTCTATTGCAGACACTGCCTACTCAGCAGCCATATTATTTCTTCTCCCCCACTACATTCACATTAATTCTTTTTTATATATAAATATGTGTGCTCCAATGGAACTAGTAGCCAACCCATCTTGTACTTTTTTTTTTCTTTTTTTTTTGTCCTTTAATAGATATAACTTGTTCTATAGATAAAGCAAAGAAAAACAGCCATGGAAGTCAATGTCCCAAAGGCCGAAGCGGATGAGCACCGCGAGCAGAACACAGAAGAGTACCTGGAGGAGTCAGTGATGTGCGTCCTATCTCAAGGCCTGGAGGATGTGTGCCGCGTGCGGCCCGCCAACCCGGTAGACTATTTGGCCCTCTATTTGCTGCGAAGGTCAAAGTCGAGCAACGTGGTGGAAGTGCCGCCGTCTGCCGCGCGGCAGGTCGTCACAGCCGATGAGGCGCAGGAGTAAGTAAGAAAGGAGAGGAAAAAATAGCAAGTCACACCGTCATGTACAAACAAATTACAGAGCTTTTTTTTTCGCTGTTCTCTTTTTATTATTATTTTAATGCATGTAAATTGTATAGTGATATCATATAAACTGTTCTTTCTACATATTCTGCTATTTTCCCCATTTTTGTGTCGGGCCTGCGCGCTCTAAATTGGGTGCTCTTTTGTGTCTATTCACCTTCTGCAATGTGACGCTCTTTCTAAATTCTTTGTTATTGCGAAGTGCTTCTCCTCCCCTCCCCCTTTTTCTCTCTCTCTAGATCTATTGGAGAATGTCTGACGATTTGTGCACACAGCAGCATGCACGGACTTAAACGGATTATTCGCCTCGACGACTTTGTCCGTTCCAAGTGCAAGCTGAGCACCCCTAGTTCTTTGTCCGCCAAATCCGCCGCAGCGGTTGGTATTTCCAACTCGCGCAATATCTTTGAAAACCTGGTGGCAGAAGAGGCCCTTCTCCGTGGTGTGTGCTTACGTGAAAAGGAGTACTTTCTCTTTCTGTACCGCAATGACCCCTGCGTCGTCGTCGGCAGAAACCAAAATGTTCTGCAAGAGGCTGCACTCCGTCGGTGCCGCGACGACGGCGTGCCCGTCGCGCGGCGATCATCCGGCGGTGGCGCTGTGTACCACGACCACGGGAATCTTTGCTTCTCCTTCTTCACGCATCGCAAGGACTACGCGCCGGAGAAGACGATCCAGGTGCTGCGCCTCGGTCTGATGACGCTGTGCCAGCTGGAGGGCGGCCGCCTGACGACGACCGAGCGCCACGACTTGTTCCTCGACGGGCGAAAGATCACGGGGTCTGCAATGCGCGTGACGGGCAGCATTGCCTTCCACCACTGCACCCTGCTGGTGTCGAGCGACCTGCCCCACCTCGGGCGCTACCTGAAGCCAGAGGGGGACTTCGTGAGCTTTGAGACGACCTCCGTGGACTCGGTGCGATCGCCTGTGACGACGCTGCAGAGCAAAGGGGCGTGGCCGCCTCGTGGCGCCGTCACCGCCGGCGGCGCCGACGCCGAGCCGGAGCACTTCATGGCCGCCTTTTTCCACGAGAACGCGCCTCTCATTCTAGCCCACGATGCGCCCGGTCAGCTGGAGGTGAGCGCGCTGAAGGCTGTCTATCCTGACCGCAAGAGCGGCGATGGCAACGACGGTGAAGGGTCGGAGTTTGCCTTTGGGCTCGACGTCGCGGCGGCGAGTGCGAGCGCGGCCAACGTGCCCTTCGTGTACGGGGAGGGCAGGCGGCGCCAGCACGGCGACGCGTTGACCATCCCGGACGACATTGCGCGGATGGCGTCGAGGGGGTGGCTGTTTGACATGCCCGTCTTCACCACCACAGTGCGCGTGTCGTCCGCGGAGTGGCTCGCCCGGGTGGCTTCTCTGGCGCGGGCAGACGCCGGGTGCGCACCCCCGCCGGCGGCCGCGGCGGCGTATGCGGAGATGGTGGAGGCGCTCCTGGCGGGCGAGGCCGCGGCGGATATTGTCACCTGGGTGAGGACCCGCAAGGTGGAAAGGGTGAAGTGCAACCTGCCGTGGCTCGAAAATCTATTCACGGCCTTCGTGGCGGGCGAGCCCTGCGACGCCGTGGTCGCCGGTCTTTCCCCCTCAGCCCCTGCCGTCGGGGGCGTGATGGACGGCCTGCGCATGGAGTGTGGCCCATCTTTGGCTGTGGCGGCGGCGGCAGAGACGGACGAGGCGGGTGACGTGATGCTCTTGACGGTGTGGCGGGCTGTCGTGGAACTCTGGAGAGCAAAGAACGTTTTTGATGTCTGAGGATTTTGTTATCTTACTTTGAACTTGTCAATTAAACACTTATTTATACACATATATATTCGTATACACACACTTACAAATACTACTTTCTGTGGCCCGAGTGCAAAGAAATGTCGAATTGGCGATGATAAAAAAAAAGGAGTAGT
>AUXK01000150.1:0-12989 GCA_000482165.1 Strigomonas oncopelti | reverse complement strand
ACCGTTACTCCTACTTGGTCTTCTTTTGTCTCAGCAAAATAAGTTCTGTTATATTCGTATTACTACTCTTTTTTTTTTTTTTTTTTTTAATTGGTTTTAGTATTTTTATATATCCTTAGACACCGCGCCTGCGAGACTTGATTGGCATGGAAACGAACGAAGGCAGCAGCGCCTACACCGGCGAGGACCTCGCTGCACTAATTCGCTCGCTCGACCGCGCGGAGGACAACCACCTGTTTGCCGAGGATGTGGTAAAAACGTACCCGCAGTTCGAGGCGGAGTACGTGAAAGTCTGCCCCACGCGCATCGACCTGAGCACCGCCGCTCAGCGGGCACTGGAGGGCGAGTACGCCGCCGACCCTACGCTCGCCGGGCTGAAGGCGGACGTGAAGCTGATGGTGTCAAACTGCATGGCCTTTAACGGCAAGACAGGGCCGTACGCCGACATTGCGCTGCGCTTTGAGAAGTTCGCCATGGCCAAGATCGACAGCTTCACCAGTCGCAGAACGGGAGGAAAGCGGGTCAGCTCTCTCCGCCTGCAGCCGATCCCCGAGAAGTCGCGCGCGCACAACAAGAAGAAGGGCGGCGAGGAGGGGCCGGTGAGCGGCGCCGACGGCTCCGACGTCACTACAAAGGACATTGTCGCGCTCGTCGGCTCGCTCGTGCGGCGCGAGGACGCGGACACCTTTGAGGTCGACGTCGGCGAGAAGTTCCCGGAGCTCAAGGAGAGCTACGATGCGGTGTGCCCACACAAGATGAACCTGCGCCTCATGCGGGAGCGGGCGCAGAGCGGGTACTATCTGGCGGAGGCGGCCGACGTCATTGGGCCGACCGTCGCCGACTCCCTCCGTCGCGTCCGCGAAGATGTAGAGCTGATTGTGCACAATTGTATTCGCTTCAACGCGCGAGTGGGGGAGTGGATTCGCCTCGCCATTTCCTTCCAGCACTTCGCCCACCGCCGCATCGACGACTGTGTGCTGCGCCACGCGCCGCAGCTGAGCGGCACCGCGTTGGGTGCCGCCCGCTTCGTCGCGCAGAAGCCGGACACGGCGCCATTGGCGGCGCCGAGCGGCAGTGAGATGACCACCCCGGCGTCCTCCCAGCAGCCGGCGGTGGACGCGAAGGCCCTCAAGCGGCAACGCGAGGACACCGTCACGCCGCTCCAGTCGCAGAAGGCACCGAAGGCATGCCCCGCGGTGGAGGTGCGCGCCGACAGCACGCCCGCGGTCTGCCCCACACCGCTGCAGCCGGTCCTCGAGGTGCCGCCGGTACTTCGCCAGCGTGTTGTCGCGGACTACGTGCGTCAGGGCACGCTGCCGGCGCGCCTCGTCGGGTCCTTCGTGCCCACACACGACGTCGTGGCGTCCGCGTCTGACACCTCCGCCGAGCGGGTGGAGATCACCGCGGAGATGAGTGTGCGCGCGGTTGTGCAAAGCTTCACTGAATCCATGCACGCCTTCTACGCCGCACAGCGGAGCAAGTCGGACTTCAACGACCCGTTCCAGTTCAGCCTGAAGGAGGAGCACGCCTACGTGCAGGTGGTGCGAGTGATGCAGGAGCAATTTAACCGTCTGTTCCCGTCGCTGCTGCTGTACGCCTCCGAATCGGCAGAGGTGCAGGAGCGCATGTCGCGAGAGGTCGCACGCAGGCGGCTCGCCGCCGCCTCCGCTTCGCCGTCAGCAGACCAGCAACGGCCGAGCGAGAAGGACTTGTTGTCGTCGTCGTCGACGACGCCCAACGGCGACGACGTTGGGTGGGACGAGCTAGCCCATTACACGTACCTCGTTCGTTTCCTTCTGCAGTTCCCGCAGCTGGCCGCCCTGGCATGTGCCTCCGATGTCACGGCGACGGCGCACCCTGGCGCGTCGGCTGGGGCGGGGCGGCGGCCTGGCAGCGCCGCGGCGCCCACGCCGACGCTGAAGATCACGCGGGACCTGCTGGAGGTGGTCAAGCACGTGGCGGTTGTGTGCCAGGAACTGCTGCTCTTTGTCGCGGCCTACGAAGCCCGTTTGACTGCACAGCCGTAAAGAAAGTGTATACGGCTATATATATATACGCATTTCTTACTGGCCGACACTTGTTCGTTGCACCGCGCTAAAGTTCAACATTGAAAACGAATCAACTAAAAAATAATAATAGAAATGGCGGCAGAACTGACAAGAAGAGAATTAAAAAAAACTGAATATATAAGCGTATATCATTTCTGGTGTATTCTAGTGCCTTTTTTTGCCTTTTCAATTTTGTTTTTCGGCTTGCAATTAACGTAAACGAAAGTATGTTTGATTTATTTATCCCCACCCTCGTTTTCTAACTTTTTTTCTTTTTTTTTTTTGCTTGATTGCCAAAAGCGATTTGTCGACCCAAGGAGGAAATATAGAAAAAAATGGAGAGCTCTGCCGCACCTGCGGCCGCCCCACCGCAAGAGGCGGTGCCCACCCCGCCGCCGCCTGCGCCCATCGACCACGCATACAGCTGCCGTGTTTGCCGGCGCAACTTGTTCACGGAAGCGGAGCTGGTGCCGCACAGCACGGAGCGCCACGCCTCGGGCAACAAGCAGTTCCGCCGCAGAGGCGGCGCCGTCGCGGACGATGTCGAGGCGGTGTGCACGAGCTACTTTCTCGACCCCTTTCACTCACCGTGGGTGGGGGAGGAGGCGCAGCAGGCGGCCGCGTCGGGCGCGGAGGTGCTCCCGGACACCATTTACTGCCCCCACTGCCACGCGAAGCTCGGCACGCAGTCCTGGACGGGGACGCAGTGTAGTTGTGGAGCGTGGGTGACCCCAGCGTTCAAAATACTCTCCAAGTGTGTGGATCGCACGCCCGTATTTGCGACAATTTGAACACTTCTATCAAAGTGGCAAACGGAGAAGCGCTGCTTTTTCTGACGTCAGACCTCACGTTCGTTCTGTGAAGAGATTTGTATAAAAATAAATAAAAAAATTGACATCAAAGAGCAAAATCGAAACAAAAAAATGCATACAAAGCTCGTTTGTTTGACGTTTCCGAATGTGTATTTGGCTCCCCAAAACAAAACAAAAAAAAGTTGTCTTATTCGATTTGGCTTCGTTTTGTTCTGCGCTTTTGTCGATTTTGTTACTCCTTCACATTTCGTGTGAGGCTTAAGAGTTTTAATAATGAATAAAAAAATTGGAGCTCTCTTCTTTGTCTCTCCTCTCCAAGTGCTCCTTTACTTACAGACTTTTGAAAAGTGTCCGTCGATATTTTTCATTCTCGCTTTCTTTCTATTTTGTTTTTTCTTGTTTTTTAGTATTGGCATTTAACGTTGTATTTTGCTGCTATCCGCGCGATACACCTTATTTGTTATATGAATGCAAATATATATTTATATAAAACTGATTTTGTCCTTATTTAAATCACGTCTGTAATTTGCTTCGCAACGTATTAAACTTGGTGTGTTTTAATTGTTGCTTCAGCTATTTATAATTTGATAGAACACATATATACATACATACATAAATAATTTAATTAATAGTTGAAGTAAGCGAAATGCGTCGAGAAGATAACTTGCCTGCCAACTTGCCAGCTGGTGATGTCAGCGCTAGCGACTGCGCAAGTCATTTTGCTTTCTGGACTGACAGCACAAGGCAGGCGCCCGCCCTCGTCGACCTGCTCGCTGCCATGACAGCCATGGACAGCCAGACGTCGGACACGCCCACAAATCCACCGAATGCGTGTGATGTCGCCCCTCAGATCCGCTTTCTTCTGCACGAGCCGGGGACGGCGCAGTGGCGCTGCGAAGGCGTGCCGGAGGCGCTGGGGTGGCTGTTGCGGGGGGCCGCACACAAAGACGTGGGCGAGGCCTTGCAGTCCAGCGGCGGCGTCCAACGCGCGTTGGAGACGCTCCTGCACCACCCACCCGCCCCCGCTGGGCTGTCGCTGGAGGAGGTGGTGGCGCATCTCTCCCACCGCGAGGGGCCGCCAGCCGAGCCCGTCGCGGCGTGTGTGCTGCTGCTCTTTCATGGCAACAGTGTCCTCCGCCGTCTCGCACGAAAGCTTCTGCTGCGCCACATCAGCGCGCTCGCCACAGCGGCGGCGAGCGACACGGAAGGGCGCGCGGCGCGGTGGATGGCGATGTGGCAACTAGGGCTCGAACTGCTTTGCTGCCTTAAGCACCTCACGCTGACGGCGCCGGTGCTCACGGAGCGCAAGGAGGACGGGCGGCAGCGCGCGAGCGACACACGCACGAAGCTCGTCGTCGAGGGCGTCTATTCGCTCCTCACGGCGCTGGCGGCGTTTGACCGTAGCGTCGGCCGCCTCCGCGAGCAGGCGCCCGCGGCCGCACGCGAGAGCGCCGGTGCGGACCCCGTCGCCGTGCTGCTGCTGGGCGGTAGCATGCTCTTCAACTGGTTGTTCCGCATACAGCACAAGGTTGCCACGGTGTATAAAGTCTCGGCCTCCGCATTGCCCGGCGGTGCGTCGCTCTCGGCGGCGGTCGGCTGGGCCAAGACGGCGGCGGCCGGCGAGATGGATACGTCCGCCGTGCTGATAGGCACCCACTTCGCTCGGCTGCTCAACCAGCGGCTGCGGGAAGGAAGCGTGGGCGACCCACCCTCCGCCGCCGCCCTCCTCATCGAGACGAAAAAGGCGCTCATGAAGATTGCGGTTCACTGCCTCATCGACAACGCCAAAGGTGTCCCGGCCGGCAAGCCGGAGGAGGAGCGGCGCTGGCAGCGGCTGTGTAGCTGGTGGCTGCTGACCTCCTGCATCGAGCCGCTGCCCCAGCTGAGCGTGGAGGGCGTCACCGCTGCCCCACCGGAGCAGAGCGCGGGGTGGATTTTTCGCGTCGTGTTGCTGAACGCTGCCTCGCAGCTGCGTCTCGGCGAGGCGATGGAGGAGTCCAAGAAGCGGGGTGTCCGCGGTGTAGACGACACCTCCGCCCTGAGCGAGGCCGTGTACGGTTTGCACGCCCTGCTGGCGACAGCAGAGATGGTCGTCCCAGCACTTGTGTACTCGCCCTTTTTCCATCAAATGCTCGAGTTGAACGAGCGCGAGACGAGCGAGCGCAAGTTCAGCACACTCGCCATCGGCGCCGTGCTCCTTCGCCACAGCGAGCCCGCCGTCTGGCTCCTGGGCTTCCTCCTCAAGCTGGACATGGTGTGCTTCTCCCCGCGCAGCCCGCGGGCACATGTCATGAAACCGTTCGACCGCGTGTGGCTCCACTACCCCATTCTACTGCGGCAGATGGTCCTCACCACGGCGCCGCCCGCGCTCTTGCTGGCGCTCGTCGGCACGCTCGGTGAGCTCTTCGCAGCCGAGCACCACAGCGCGTGGCTGCTGCTCGCGGACGTGGTGATGACAGGGCCCGCCCCGCTGGGAGACCTGGTGCATCAGCTCGCCCTCGACGTGGTCATAAAGCTGGGAGGGATGCGCAGCGAAATCGGGGTGCTCCTCGGCGGGGCACATGGGGAGCGCACAGAGGCGGAGTCCGCCGCCGCGCACATGCGCGACTGCATGAGTGCCGGTGTGCCCCGCCTTGTGCATGTGTTGCAGCTCGCCGCGAGTGCCGACCTGCGCCGTCTAGGTGACACCTTTGCCCAGCTCTTTCTTGAGTCGCTGAACCCGGCCACCGTGGAGACCTTCGCGTGCGACGCGGCAGAGTGGGTGCTAAAGCGGATCGTCTTCACACAAAGCGAACTCATCGCGGCGCACACCTTTCTCGCCGTGGGTGACCCCCTTGTGGACAACATGGCGCGCAGCCAGGGCGGGCTGTGGTTGCGCCTCTGCGCGCGGTGCAACCTCACTGCCGTGGACGACGTCATGGCCACAGTGCTGTGGTGGACCGCCGGCCTCCTGGCGGAGGTGGTCACCCTCTCCCCTGCCGAGCGCGCAACGCTGCTGGAGCGCGTGGTGGGGCATCTGCCCGCACTCGTCGCGGCGCGCGCCACGGCAACGGCGGCAGAGGCGCCAGCCCAGGAGGCCCCCATCCTCTGGAAGGAGCTCATCCACCAAAGCAAGCGACACGTGGCGGAGCAGGTGGGCGTGCTTGGCTCCCGCAAACTTTACGTCATCGCATCCCGCCTTCTGCAGAGTCTTCTCCACAAGTGCAGCCTCTATCCGCCTGTGAGCTTCACGACTGCGGTGCTGCACGTGGCGGGCGCCCTGCCGGAGACGCGGGTCGCGGCCGATGCCGAGTTACGCCGCGTGGCCGCGCTGCTGCTCGTGCAGGTGCACGGCCAGCTCCCGTCCGCGGAGCGGGACGCGCTACACCGGTACGCGCCGCTGTGGCTGAAGGACGCCGTGGCGAGGGCGGCGAAAACGGTGGACGAGTCCGTGACGGAGCAGAATAGACGATTTCGGCAGTACGAGTGGGAAGAGAAGAACTTACTGGAAACGAGCGAGCTCGAGGCAAAGAAGCGGAAGGTGGAGCAAGCAGTGCAGTCCGTGAACGAGGCCGGGCGGCGCCGCGAGCTGGAGGCGGAGCAGCACCACGCACCCGCGTACAAGAGCTTAATACCGGTGCCCATCAAGCGGGCGGAGGCGCTGCGCATCGTCAAATCAGACTCGGACGACGAAGACGCGCTGGTCGTCAAGGACGATGAGCCGACCGCAGCGCCGCCGGGAGCCCAGCAGCGGACGCTGCACCTAGCACCACAGGCGCCAACAAAGCTGCAGATGAAGAAGCGAGAGCTTCAAGCCGTACAGCTGCAGCAGCAGAGCCGGCGCGCGGACCTCTTGGATTGGTTGCACATCATGCAGCGCGTCGCCATGTACAGCAACGTCACGACGAGTGAGGTCACCTTTAATGATATCATCGGCACAGGCCGCCACTGCATGGCGCCCTCCATTCCCGTCATTCCAGAAGTTTTTGTGCCGAACGCAGAGGCCGCCGCCAGTGTCACACCGCGCCAGCCAACGCCGTGGATGCACACGGCGAGCAAGAAGTACGTCGACGCCTTTGCGCCCCACATCGCGCTCGAGCTGCGGTACTCTATCATCCGAGACGCCGAAGAGTGGATAGGCCGCTGTGCAAGGAGAGCGGGGCCGCCAGCGTCGGCACACCAGCAGGCGCGGCCGAAAGCGGAAGGGGGTCCTGGCGAAGAGGTCAAGACAGAATACAGCAAACGCTTTCCCCTCAGTGCCTCGGTAGCGCACGAGAGTGTGCCTGTTGTGTTGCAAGAAAAGCCGGTCGCAAGCCAGTCACAGCCAGATCAGTGGGAGGTCACATTCACCGCGTGCACAAGCGACATGCAAAAGCAGCTGCTCTCTGATCTCTCGAAGAGCTTTGGCGTCAATGACATTGTCCTCATCCTGTTGCCGCTGCCGACGGTCCTCAGCAAGTGTCTGTCCGAGAATGAGGCTCATGCGGCTCTCGGCGACGCAAACAATAAGCTGCTCGACACGATACCGCCTAAGTGGCGTCAGCTAGGTTGCATGGTGCACACTTCCGTCGTCCTGTCCTCCACACGCGACTCTGCCAAGTTGGCTTTTGCGACGCAGCGTCACTCCTCCCGTACCGCCTTCGAAGCGCAAGTTCTTTTCCAGCACGCCCTCATGGCCTTCATGCAGTCCCACCGTCGTCTCTTTCTAAAGGTCGTCAACTCTGTCAACAGCGCCCGCTACTCCATGCAGGCGCTGCACAGCATCGCGACTACGCATTTTGCAAAGACGCTGTACGACCCTCGCACGACCGCGCAGGTCAGCAAGGCCTACCACACAGCCATGACAACAAATTTTCGACGCGCCGGCGACTTTGATCGTCTGCGTGAGCGCCTGCTCCTCTTCCGCAACATGAACGAGTGGCAGGCCATGGCCGTGCTCGCCGTTATGTTTGCCGTGGCCCCCTCATGGGACCAGTCCGCACTCCCCATTCCCCTTTCTTGTGGTAGCGATGGCAATTCCGCGTCGTGGCGCGGCGTGGCGTCGCCCGACATGCTGCTCGTGGAGGGGCCGCCCGGCACCGGCAAGACGCAGACCATCGCGATGCTTCTGCTCAACCTGCTGCACCACAAGAGCAACCTCCGCGTGCTCGTCTGCGCGCCGTCGAACTGCGCCGTCGACGGCGCGCTGCTCCGCCTGCGAGAGCTGCAGGGCCGCTTGAAAAACTCAACGGCACCGCCTTCGCCGACAGCGCAGACGTCCGCCGCGTGAGTGAAGCCCTCGTGGTGCGCATTGGTGTTCGCGACAGCACAGACTTTGGAGTGCTGGAGCTTCAGCCTCCCGTCTTCATCGACGACCTCGTGGGCGATTGGGTGGAGCAAGTCAACGCGACGCGGCAAGGGTCAGAAGCCAAAACGCGGCCACAACTTAAGGCAGACCTTGTCGCCAAAGCTTCGTTTCTCTTCACCACGCTTGGCTCGCTCAACCAAGTGTCGAAGATCATGAACGACGCGGCTAAGTTTGACTTGGTGCTTGTCGACGAGATCTCGCAGGGGACGGAGCCGGACGTGCTGCAGGCGCTCATGATGGCTCGCAGCAAGGTGGTCTTCGTTGGCGACTCCAAGCAGCTCCAGCCCACCGTGCTTTGCCCCAGCGCGGCGGCCCACGGGTACCAGCGGAGCCTGCTGTCGCGCCTCGTCTACAACGGGCATCCCTCCTTCATGCTGCGCACGCAGTACCGCATGCACCCCGACATCGCCGCATTCCCGAACGACTACGTGTACGAGTCTCAGCTGAGGGATGCGCCCGTCACTTTACAGCGTTGTCTCATTTCCAACCCGGTCACACGCCCTTCTCCGCGCGCACGGTGGCGCAGAAATTTGGGTCCCTTCCGCGTCTTGTCTTTGCGAACATCCAGTCCGGAAAGCAGAGCCGGAACCGCAGCTCTTACGAGAATGTGCCCGAAGCGCAGGCGGTACTCCAGCACATGCGCCAGCTGCGCACCCACCTTGGGCTCTCTATGCAGGCGTTCGCGGAGCACGCCGGCATCATTACATACTACAAGGCGCAGCGCGACGCCATCGCCCGCGCTCTTACCAAGGAGGAAAGAGAGAGCGGTTTGCAGGTGGCGACGGTGGACAGCTTCCAGGGACTGGAAAAGGACATTATACTCATCAGCTGCGTGCGCGCGCTCGATCCGAAGTTTGTCAGGCTCCTTCGTCGCCCGGGCAGCCGAACGAGCAAACTTGAAGAAAGGCCTTCCGGCAGCGACGAGAGTACGGCGAACGACTTTAATTCTCTGGTGCCGGAGTTGGGCTCTGACAAGATTGACGCGCAGGTGCAACTAGCACGTGAGCTCCTCGGCTTTCTCAGCGACTGGCACCGCACAAACGTCTCGCTCACGCGCGCGAAGGAGCTGTGTGTGGTGTACGCCCACGCGCCGCTGTTGCAGGCGATACGGCAATGCTGCGATACGTGTGGCACTTTCTCGCACGGCGGCGCGCTCGCGCCGCCGACGACGGCGGACAGCACGACGGATGAGGTGTTGGCAGAGCTGCGGCGCGTTCACAGCGATCCGCTGCTGCTGTACGAGCTGATGCAGCACGCGAAGGAGCACACGCCTGGCTGCTCACGCGACACCCCGGCGGAGTGGCGAGGACGAGAGCGCCATGCGGAGGCGGAGGTCATCGACTGCGAAGCTGGAAGTATTGACGCAAGCGAAGCAAAAAAAGCTAAAAGTGAACACTTCTCAACCGCACGGTGCCGTGCGGCATTCATAAATTATAAGCCGACAGAGACGCTTATTCAGGCTCTGGCTGCGTTGTAACTGCATCCCAACATCGACCGCAATCATACAGATTTGCATGCTCTTTTTTTGTCTTTTTCTTTTTCTCGCCCCAATGAAATTGCTTGTTATAAAAAAGACTAAGCCGATTCAAGCGATATAGAAAAATTTGCAGGTGTATATTAAAAAAATTTAAAAGGGGATGCACACACAAATACATGCATGCATGCACGCAACCAAACAAACAATATATTTCTTTCTTTTCCTTTCCTCTTAAGTCTTACTTTTTTATTATTTTTTTTTTTGTCCACCTAGCGTGTTCCAGTATTCACTGAAAAAACGCGCTTAAAGCCCCAATGCAAAAATCAAAGTCGAGTCACGAGGACAATGCTGAGCGTTGCTACGAACGGGTGTTTAAGCTTCGAATGATCGTCACACACACCAACGTCGACCTCCAAAAAGGGAAGCTAAAAGAAGTCATTGGTCACAACCCGCAGTGCATTGGACCATCAATTCCAACGATCCCCAATATCTTTGTCACTGGCACGGCCGAGGCTACCGGCGAAGCGACGAAGATGGTGACGAAGGCGCAGCCGGTGAGCAGAACCTACGAAGACACCTTCTCGCCGCACATCGCCCTTGAAATGCACCAGCAAATCTGCAAGGAGGCAGACTCGTGGATTGGCGAGTGCAAAGAGGCACCGCGGTACGAAATGAAACCAACCAACGGGGTCGGGAAAAAAAAAGGCGTATCCGCCACGAATGCCCCGCAGAACAAGCGCACCGTTACTCTCAGTCAGAAAGTGCTAGACGACGCCGTGTATACTTCTGTGGTTAACGTGCACGAGGAAGCAAACAGAGAGGTGTGGAGACTAGTGGTGCTCAATGAAGAAGTGAAGCACGAAGGCGCGATACTACCAGAACTGGACGAAGCCTCACCGAAAGTTTGTGCCACGCCGCACCTTCCTTCGCCTCCGCCGCTCCTGTTCAACGATGTCGTTCTCATCCTGCTGCCTCTGCCCGCGGACCTTCGTGTTTTAAGCAAAGGCACGATACCACTTAAGTGGCGTCAGTTGGGGTGCGTGCCGCAAATAGCCGCCGTCACCCACTGGAACAAGAACACCGCCACTCTCACCTTTGTGCCTCCATCCGTCGAGGTTCGCAGCTCGCTCAAAATACCCTCGAGCTTTCCAGAGCTCCTTCGAAATTGCGACCTGCAAGGGGCTAGTATTTTTGTGAAAGTCATCGGCTCCATTAACGGCGCCCGCTACTCCATGCAGGCGCTGCACAGCATCGCGACTACGCATTTTGCAAAGATGCTGTACGACCCTAGCAGGGTCGCGCAGGTCAGCAAGGCCTACCACACAGCCATGACAACAAATTTTCGACGCGCCGGCGACTTTGATCGTCTGCGTAAACGGCTGCTCCTCTCCCGCAACATGAACGAGTGGCAGGCCATGGCCGTGCTCGCCGTTATGTTTGCCGTGGCCCCCTCATGGGACCAGTCCGCACCCCCCATTCCCCTTTCTTGTGGTAGCGATGGCAATTCCGCGTCGTGGCGCGGCGTGGCGTCGCCCGACATTCTGCTCGTGGAGGGGCCGCCCGGCACCGGCAAGACGCAGACCATCGCGATGCTTCTGCTCAACCTGCTGCACCACAAGAGCAACCTCCGCGTGCTCGTCTGCGCGCCGTCGAACTGCGCCGTCGACGGCGCGCTGCTCCGCCTGCGAGAGCTGCAGGGCCGCTTGAAAAAACTCAACGGCACCGCCTTCGCCGACAGCGCAGACGTCCGCCGCGTGAGTGAAGCCCTCGTGGTGCGCATTGGTGTTCGCGACAAGGTCGACCCAAAAGTTTTAGACCTGGCACCGAAGGCGTTCATCGACGACCTCGTTGAGGAACAGCTCCAAGCGGAGGGGGTGGAAGAGCAGATATGCTTACGAGACTATTTTAAACGGCGAACTCGGCTGGCCATCAAAGCTCCTTTTTTCTTCACCACGATTGGCTCACTCAACCAAGTGTCGAAAATCATGAACGACGCGGCTAAGTTTGACTTGGTGCTTGTCGACGAGATCTCGCAGGGGACGGAGCCGGACGTGCTGCAGGCGCTCATGATGGCTCGCAGCAAGGTGGTCTTCGTCGGCGACTCCAAGCAGCTCCAGCCCACCGTGCTTTGCCCCAGCGCGGCGGCCCACGGGTACCAGCGGAGCCTGCTGTCGCGCCTCGTCTACAACGGGCATCCCTCCTTCATGCTGCGCACGCAGTACCGCATGCACCCCGACATCGCCGCATTCCCGAACGACTACGTGTACGAGTCTCAGCTGAGGGATGCGCCCATCACTTTACAGCGTTGTCTCATTTCCAACCCCGACCACACGCCCTTCTCCGCGCGCACAGTGGCGCAGAAGCTGTCCGGCCTACCGCGCTTCGTTTTTGTCAACGTTCAGCGCGGTGAGCAAAAACGCAGTGTTTACTCTTACGAGAATGTGCCTGAAGCGCAGGCGGTACTCCAGCACATGCGCCAGCTGCGCACCCACTTGGGCCTCACCCCTAAGGCGTTCGCGGAGCGCACCGGCATCATTACATACTACAAAGCGCAGCGCGACGCCATCGCCGACGCTCTTACCAAGGAGGAAAGAGAGAGCGGTTTGCAGGTGGCGACGGTGGACAGCTTCCAGGGACTGGAAAGGGACATTATACTCATCAGCTGCGTGCGCACGCTCGACCCGAAGTTTGTCAGGTTCCTTCGTCGCCAGGCCCGCGCGGCTGCAGAACAGATGCATGAAGAGGAGCCGGAGGAAACGGAGAAGGTGGAGGCGGGACAGCGTGACAATGACGCACCGCGACAAGAGAATGAGGTCCGCGCGGTCCGTGAGTTTCTCGGCTTTCTCAGCGACTGGCACCGCACAAACGTCTCGCTCACGCGCGCGAAGGAGCTGTGTGTGGTGTACGCCCACGCGCCGCTGTTGCGGGCGATACGGCAATGCTGCGATGCGTGTGGCACTTTCTCGCTCGGCGGCGCGCTCGCGTCGCCGACGACGGCGGACAGCACGACGGATGAGGTGTTGGCAGAGCTGCGGCGCGTTCACAGCGATCCGCTGCTGCTGTACGAGCTGATGCAGCACGCGAAGGAGCACACGCCTGGCTGCTCACGCGACACCCCGGCGGAGTGGCGAGGACAAAGAGCTGGCAGACCGCCAAGGTGTACCAAAAAAGTGAGTGCTTGTTATGTTGAGTATGAAAGCAAGAATTCACTCGTGTCCGTGTTGTCCAAAAAGAAGTAGAGAAGGTGTTCCTTTGGTAGCGCGTGGTTGTTTCGTTTAGAAAACATTCTTTTCATATTGTTTTGGTATATCCATTAAGTTTACTAA
>AUXK01000149.1:0-13090 GCA_000482165.1 Strigomonas oncopelti | reverse complement strand
GATTTTACAATATCGTTTTGTGAAACGGAAACCCGTTGCGGCCAAGTTAAGGGTCGGCACAATGCTGTTTCTTTTCTTTTTTCGCAACTTAATTTCTGCAGTGAATTTGTGATTTTTTTCTACTCGGTGTTCCACTTTACTGCTACGCGGGTGGGGCCACGGTAGATCCATCGCCCTGCCGCCCATCGTTGGCCATCTCTCGCGCCAGACCTAATTCATCAAAAACAAACTGGCTGAAAAAGTGCCGATCGCTGATGTCTGCGCTGCCGCTGGGGTTCGCGTTTTTTTCCATTAACCGCTCATAGATCGAGCGATCTACTTCGTGGCAGACATAACACACTCCCTCTATTTTGTTGAAGTTTCTGTAGTTGTAAATGTGCTGCGCATCTGCCTCAATCTGCATGGCAATGGGAATAAAACGCTCAACGCGAAAGAACTCTAACTGTATGGCACTATTTTTGTTTTTGCGCTCATGGGAGCCGGCACCTTCTTCCGACGCGCCTTGCTTCGGTGCGCTTGGCAGCTGCAGGGCTGTGGCCGCCACGTTGGTACTCAGCTGTCTGACTTCCATCCGACTGGCACCGGTGCCCTCCATGTCGCCATCGACCGAACCAAAAGCCGAAGCCGTGCTGCTACTGTTGTTGCCAGAGAAAAACGGGGCCCACTCGTTCAGCATTTGAAAGTAGAAAACGCGAATGAGCACCGGCACGCCGACCTGCGCCACGGCGGGGAGCAGCGTGTTGTACAGTGCGCTGTCCAGCAGCAGCTTCTCCAGGTAGTCCACGCCGCCGGCCTCCGCGGCGCCCGCGGCGGCGGGGAGGAGGGGGAGGGCGCTGCCATCGATGAGGACGGCGAGACGCCGCCGCGGGTCTGCGAGGTCTGTAGAGAGAGGGGGATAACGGTCCTTGATAGGTCCGCTCATTTTGCTCCCGCTGCCGCCGCTGCCGCCGCGGGGGCGGCCCCTGGCCCCCTCCGATCTGCCGAACCCGCCGCCGCCGCCGCCCCCACGACCACGGCCACCGTAACCACTTCTATTGCCTTTATTATCCGCGGTGCTATTGTTTTGGTAGTGGGGGAGGAGTAGGCTGGCGCTGGTGGTGAAGATGCCGCGGGAGGACAGCGCGAGTGTGCGACGGCACCCAGCATTAGTGTGTAGAATTCGTTTCATAAGTTTTTTTCTTTCTGCTTTTGTGGCTTTGTGTTTTGATACACCTATAATCTTAAAAATGCGCAATAGAGTGTGTGTGAGAGTCAAAATAAACACCGTCATAGTACATAGTAAGACTCATGTTATATATTCTTATATGACATAAACTTATAGCATCACTCAAACTTTAAATAGCAACAAACAGTTAAAAACTCGCGTTTTTTTATTATTATAAATTTATAGCATTTATAGTTGCTCGTCAAAAATAGTTATTTGTGTGCATGTATCTAGTTATTTTTCTGCGCCGCTCACTCATCGCAGCGAGGTGTCTGTGATGCTTATCACGGCCCCGGTGCTCACGCCATAATAGCCCAAGCTCTGCGACTCTTGCGTCAGCTCCACCGGCTGCTCCGCCGCCCCGCCCTGCGCGTCCCCCTTGTTCACGTACGTCAGCTTTTGGTGCATGAGATCAATCTGAAAAGTCGCCTTCACCAGCGCCTTCAGCTGCGACACCGTGAGGCTGCTGGGGAGTGTTTTCTGAACTTGAAAAGGCGCGCTGGCCGCGGCTGCCTTTGACTTGCCTGCCTTCCCGACAAACTGATTCGTGGTGACAAGGGTGACGGTCAGCATGATGTGCGTGGCACCGGCGCTGCTGGCGGTGCTGCCCTCCTCGTACACCGACAGCACGACGTCCTTGTACTGCTCCATCAGCAGCGTCAGAAGGGGGTAGCTGGGCTGCTGCTGCTGCGTTTCGCCTTCCTCCTCCTCTTTCTGTTGTTGCTGCTGCCGTGCAAGGCCACGCTGAAGGTAAAACAACTCACTGTCGGTCCGTTCTTTTCGCCGAATAGACGCACGGTTTAACATGGTGATCGAGGGCAGAGAGGCAATGACAAACATACGCTTCAACGTCTCGTTCCAGCTTGGCATGATGTACTCGTACGAAATGCGAAAGGTGCGCAGCGGCGAGCGGCGGTACGGGCTCTTGCTATCTATATGACTGTTGTCTGCCGCTGCCGAATTTTTCTCCCCTTCGTTGCCGCCGCCCTTCTCGTCGTCCTTGTTGGCCGTCAGCTCACGAATGGCGTCGATGGTGGCCGTTTCCGTGATGTGCGGGTTATCGTTCAGACAAAGCAAGGTCAGCTTTTTTAAAAAAGCGAAGTCCTTGATATCCGCGGAAGGTGGAATGTCAGGCAGCTTATTGTCTGTCAGGTACAGCTCCGTCACGTTCGGGAAAACGGCGACGAGCGTTTCGTTGAGGCCCCCCCAGCTGTTGATGGCATTGTGCGCCAGGCTGAGGGTCTTGACGTTCCTGCACTGCAATGCGCTCGTCTCGGCCGCACTAAGGGACTCCTTCTGCTCCGCCGCATCGAAGATAAAATTGCCCGTGATATGGTTGCTGTCCAGGTGCAGCTCCGTCAGCGCCGGCGCGTCGAGCAGATACGTCTGCAGCGCGTAGATGGAGGTGAAGCCGACGTGGTTGAGCACCAGCTTGGTCAGCCGCGCGCTCGACAGCTTGGCCGCCGGCGCCGCGGCCGGCGATGGGAGGGCGAGCAGGGCAGGCATATCGGAGAGCTGCAGCGTGTCAAGCCGCGGGAAGTACGTGATCAGCTTCGCCATCTCAGCCCACGGAAGCGCGTCGTTGGCGGACAGATCCAGCTCCGCGAGCGACTTCATGTCCGCCTCAGCCAGTTGATCGCGAAAAGACTTCTCGGAGCCTTCGGGGTAGACCTCCGAGGGCTTCACCGCGACGGTCATGTTCTCATTACGGAGGACGACGTGCACCAGCTTGTCGTAGCGGCTCTGCTGCTGGCGCGTCTTCTCCATCCCCACCAGCTCCCATTTCTTACCCGGGCGGGCGGATGCGGTGCTGCCCGCGCTGCTGGCGACTAGAAAATCGGAGGCGTTGTAGTTTTCAATGTCGTCCGTGCCGTAGCGAGCGCGCAGGGCGTCGAGGAAGCTCACCGCGTGCTCTTTTGTTTCTGTGCTGGCCGCCATTGTATTTGTTTTACTACAGACAAAGGTGTATGTATATATTTATATCTAGATTTTGTATTAATGTGACCCTTAAGCTAAAAAAAAAAAGTGTGAAATGAAGAAGCATAGAGAAAGAGACAATAAAAAACGGGTGCAATTAAGTAACCAGAACATAATTTTTCCGATATGCATATTAAATCATAAATGAAGAAAAGTTGAGACATATTTGTAAATGCTATTAAAAAATTATTTTGCTTTTGTACAAAACAAAAAGCAAAGGGAAAACAATGTTTTGGTCAAGTTCATATACATATATATATATATTTATGTTTACATATACATGTACATTTAAAAGAATGCAACAGTTAGTATGTTTTTTTTGTATAAGTAGAGTTCTAAAAAGTAAAAGTAAAAGAAAAAAGGCAAAAAAAAAAAAAACGAGACACAAACAAAAAAGAAAGTATACATATATGTGCATATATATTTTAAGATAGAGGGAAAAACAAAAAATCACAAATCTTGTCGAGAAAAGAAAAACAAAAAAGCAAAAAAAAAGCAAAACAAAGACAGATGAGAAAAAAAAAAAGAAAATGACAACTAAAGCAACAACAGCAAAAAAAGTAAGAAAAATAAGCATATAAATTGTACAATGTGTTTATTAGAGGGGACAAAGTTTATATTTTTTTAACATTAGTATTGGTGATGATGGTATGATCATGCAGAAAAAAAAAAAAAAAAAGAGAGCGTATAATATAGCTATAGAAAAAAAAAAAAAGAAAAATTATAATGAATATTAAAGAAAAAAGATGTTGGTGATAATAAATCATCTTCCAGACAAAGTTTTGTATTGCTCTTGCCATACAGTACAAGCACACACATATATATATGTATGCCTACTACGACGTGTCCTTGTCACTCTTTGTGCCGTGATCGCTGTCAGTGGCGGGACGCCCGGTATAGCTGTTGTTGTTGCTGCCGTCGTTGCTGTCATTGTTGGTGGCTGTGTTGGTGTTGCTGCCAAGTCCCGCACCTCCACCGGCGGCGTAGTAGTTGAGGAGCACCTGCGGCGAGGTGAAGGAGAAGTTCTGGAAGTGATCGAAGGTGGTATTATTGCTGACGAAGAATTTGTCAACGTTGTCGGCGCCGGCGTCCTCCTCGTTGCTGTTCAGCGGCTGCTGCGCGTCCTCGGCGCCGCTGTACGCGTTCAGGTTCGTCGCGCTGTCCGCGAAGCCGGCGGAGGCGCTGCTGTTATCCTTCTCGTTGCCGGCGCGCACCTTGTGCGGCCACACGGGCCGCTCCCTCGTCTCGCTGCTGTGCTGCCAGCTGCCCTCCGCCAGCCCCGCCGCCACTTCCTCCGAGCTGCCCGCCGGCGTCAGCTGAGACGGCGGCATCCGCGTGTCGGTCGTCGTGAAGGCGCTGGTGCGCACCGGCGCCGGACTGACAGCGCCACCGCCGCCGCGGTTGCCGCTCCCTCCGCCACCACCATTCATTCCGGCCGTTGCGGCTGCGAGCATGCTGCGTAGCTGCCCACTCGGACTGCTGTCGCCCGCCGCCGCCGCCGCCGCTGTTGCCGCGCCAGCTTCAGTCGACTTACCACCATCATGGGCAGCGCCGTGCTTTCCCTTTGGCCCGCTGGGATCTCTGTCGTAGGTGAACTCCAGCGCCTTGTCTTTGCTGTTACTTTCATTATTGGTATTGGTATTATTATTATTATTGTTATTGTTATTATTGCCCCGCGCACGCCCACCGCCGCCGGACCACTTGTTTGGTGCCACGCCGTAGGCGTCGTCGCCAACGTCGTAGGCGACGCCGCAGAGTGTGTTGACCGGAGCGTAGGTGCCGCTGTTGAAGTCGATCGGGAAGGACGAGTCGTGGCTGCGGTGCGCGGGAGAGTGGGGAATGGCGCCGCTCGGCACCGGCATCATCGTTGGCATCGTCACGTTGCCCGACGGCGAGATGGCGCTCGTGAAGAGGCTGGCGGGGAAGCCGGTCACCTTGGTGCCGGTCGGCGTCCGCGCGTAGTAGTGCGTGGGCGACTGAGCAGCGTTGTCCGGGCGCATGAGCGGCTGCAGCGCCATCAGCGCCTCGCGCCCGCCCTCGGAGAAGAGCCCCTCCACGCTCGATTCGCTGCTCGTCGAGGAGGTGTTGCTGTCGCCGTCGACCTCCTCGCCCGAGCTGCCCTCGTCCTCGTCTTCATCTTCCTCCTCCTCCTCCTCCACGTCTTCGTCATCGCCGCTCTCGGCGTCCTCGCAGTAGCCGCTCTCCGAGACGTGGTCGTCCATCGCCTCGTCGTCCGCGGAGCTGTTCCAGTTGCGGTGCAGCGCCGCCTGCTCGCAGCTCGCGCGCCCGCCGCGCGGGGTGGCGGTGAGGTTGAGCTCGTTCACGCTGTTCGTGGCGGAGCTGCGGCCGTGGTAGACGTGGCCGGGCGCGGGCGACGACTCGACGCTCATGTTTGGACGAAGGCTGTCGTAGGGCTGACTCGTCTCGGTGGACGACATGGCGAAAGAGCTGTTCTCCAGCGTCGACACGGGCTGCACAAAAACGAGCGGGATGGTGATCGGGATGGTGGTCGGCGCGGGGGCGAGGACGCTGTTGCTCTGGCTGGACACGTCGCGCTGGCTGTTGTTCATCGTCGTGGTCGTGAACGTGACCGGGACGACGAAGGTCGTGGTGGCCATGCTCCCAACGTGCGCGTGGGACGGCGTCTCCGACGGATCGGGCGAGTGCGCCGTCGTCGGCGGCGACGGCGCGGGCAAGGGCGTGGCGAGGTGCTCGCCGGCCAGGGCGGGCGGCAGCAGCGTCGTGGCTACTGCAGCGGCGGCGGCGGCCGCGTCGAGTTGCGCGAAGCTGGCGGGCGGAGTCGCCTTGGGCTCCTCGGCGCTGGTGCAGCTCGTCGGGTTGGAGCCGAAGCTCCACCCAACAGCCTTGCCGTGCACCATGGAGTAGAGGCTGTGGGGGCTCGCACAGCTGTCCGAGTCTGGGTGCTTCGCGTCGGAGGCCGTGGGGGAGCCGCTTCCCGTTTCGGCGGCCGCTGCTGCTGCTGCTGGGCCGGGCGCCTTGGCGCTTTCTTCCACCGCGGTGGCGGCAGCAGCAGCAAGAGGGTGCGCATCGATCAAGGGGTTCGTCTCCTCTCGTTGTGTGGCGTTGAGCTCCTTCGCGTCGCTGCTGCTGCTTTCGCCACGCGCACCCTCATTGTGTAGCGATTCCTCACTCCTTTCCCTTTCGCGTGGCGGAGAAGATCCTTGTGGTAACAGATACGCTGCGTCCGCCTCTTCCATCTGCGACTGCTGCAGCGAAGGCTGCAACGTGCCTCGCCGCATCCCCGCGCTGCTCGCGCTGCTGCTGCACGCCGTTGTGTCGGAGGCGGGGAACAGGGGGCCGAGCTCGCGGTGGGCGTCCGCGGCGTCGAGGCGCGGCGTTCCGCCCTCGAGCCGCGAGGACGCCGGCGTGCGCTCGGTGGGGTCGAGAGAGGTCGAGAGCGAAGGGCCGCGCTCCTCCAGCGCGTCACACTCGTAGTAGTCGATGCCGCCGTCTGCCGCGTCGGTCTCCTCCTCCTCCTTCCCCCCGTCGCCCGCGCGCTTGCCGCCGAGCGCCGCGCGCACGAACGCGCTGGGCAGGATTGCTGTGCGCGCCATCATTTCGGCGGTGGCGCTCTCGGCCGAGCTCGCGCCAAGGTAGGAGGTGATGCTCCGCGCCGCCTCGTCGACGCCGGGCAGTGGCGAAGTGACATCGTCGCTGGCGTGCTGCGGCCACATTTCGCTCAGCTTCTCCGCTTGGATCGCCTTGCCGTCCGCATCTACGTCCTCCTCCTCCTCAGCGTTTACGTTGCTGCTGCTGACGCCGCCGCCGCCGCCATGCATAGGGATGGGCTGCAGCGTCGCGCTGACGGAGGGCGTGTTGATGGAGGAGTAGGCGGCGACATCGAGCATGGCAGGCGGGCTAACGCTCACGTCGGAGGGCTCCGTGAGGCCCGGGCTGCGAGAGGGCGCCCCGGCGGCGCCCTTCTGCGCCGCCACGTGCTTCTCCAAGCTATCCCCGCCCCCTCTCCGGCCGCCGTCTCTTCCGCTCGCCCCGGTGGCGACGTCGGCGGCGGTAGTGTTGGCAGAGGCGGCGGAGAGAACGGTGACGAGGGTGGCGTTTTTGCCCCCCGTCGTCCGCCCAGTGTCGGTGAAGATGGAGGTGTTCTGGGTCGGCGGTGCCGAAAATGAATCCGCGCTCTCCCGCTGCACCGGCAGAATATCGGGGTTGGCCTTCAGAGTCTCTTCCGCCGCCGCGCCGCGGCTCGTCCGCGAGGACGACCTCCGCGACTGGGACGAGGCGCTCCCGGCCGAGCCCTCGCGGCTTCTCGCGAAGAGCGCCGCCGCGGGGTCGACCGAAGGGCCTTCGCCCTCTTCGCCCGCGCGCGGCGGCGTGGGGCGGTCCTTCGGGGTGGCCGCCGGCGGCGCCGTGCAGGGCGTCTTGTTGCTGTCGCCCGTGTACGGCGGACGCAGCGCGCTGAGGTCCATCGACTGGTGCCGGCGGTGCGCCGCGGCGGAGATAGGGCCGCCGCCGCCCACCCGCTCGGCCATCCGTCGCAAAAGCGCGTCGTCGAAGGAGAGGTTGTGCAGTGGCTGCTGCTGCTGCTGCTGCTGGGCGTGGGCGCTGCTGCGGTCTACGCTGCCGAGCCGCATGGAGGCGGCCGCGCTCATGGGCGTCGTCGCTTGCGTGGCGGCGTGCACCATCGCCTGCCGCAGCAGCTCGCGCTTTTGCTCCTTCGCCTCGCGGATGCGCTTCTGCTGCTCGGCAGCCGCGTTCAGGCCGGTCGCGGTCACCGCCGCCGGGAAGTAGCGCAGGTCGTCCGGCGTGCGGAGGCGCGGCACGTACATGGGCGCGATCTTGTGCTCAAGGAAAAGCTCCTTCCAGTTTGTCGGCCGCGTGGGGGCGGGGGTGCAGAAGATGAACTGGTCGGCCGAGATAGAGGTCACGCGGTCCCCCATACGCGGCGAGGTGCGGTTGCGCAGCGACTCGTCCGTGAGGGGCGCCGCCGCCGCCCCGGAGCTGGTGCTGTCGCCGCCTATGCTCGGCTCCCGCGTGCGGGCGGCGCGGCTGCTACTGCTGCCCTGCTCGCGCGTCGGCCGCGGCAGCTGCTGCCGCTCGCGGAGCTGGTGCTGCAGGTCGTCGTCCTTGTCCACGCAGAAGAACTGGCCGTCCTTGTCGGTCCGGATCTCGAAGCGAGACCACGGCGCCGCCCCGCCGCCCGGCTGATGCGCGTCGCCACTGCTGAGGAAGCGGTTGATGTCCTGCTGCCGGTGGTAAAGCTGCGAGAGGACGTAGGAGCAGGTGAAGAACGGGTGCTCCAGCACCGCCGCGCCGGAGAGCCGCTGGTCGACGCTGCGGTGCAGCAGCTGTCGTATGAGGTCGAGCAGCAGCTCGTTCGCCTCGGCCATCTTGCTCGTGGCGTGTCGCAGGAACTCGTCGCGCGCCTCCGGCGTCAGGCTCGCGGCGGTGATCGGCTCGACGTTGGACACCGGCACGAGAGAGGCGAAGATCTGCCCGTCTGTCCCGACATGAAACGACAAGTTGTTTGGCGTCCCGGCGATCGAAACCACCTCCTTCGGGAAGGCGACGAACGAGCCGTTGCCGAGGCTGGCGAAGGAGGCGTTGAACGACGGGTTGCGCAGATCGAAGCTGCCGTCGAGCATGAAGCTGTTGTTGATGCGGTTCAGGGCGGCGTTGAGGGCGTCGCTGGTGTTGCCGTAGCCCTCCGTGCAAGTGCGGTGTATTGGGCCCGCGCTCGTGACCGCCGCCGTCGTCGCGCTGCCGACGGTGGTGGGGCGGTTGGGCGAGTGCGGCGTCGCCGTCACCGTCGCGGTGGGCGACGGCGTGTCGTGGTGGCGATCGGCGTCGCCGTAGCACACGGTCTCGTCTGTCGGCTGATTTTGAGGGCTCCGTTTGCTGCTGGCACAGAAGTTGCCCGCCACGGAGGAGGACACCGTGTTGGGTGCGATGGTGCTGTCTGCCCGCACGTTGTTCCTCGCCTCGTTCAGCGAGGCGCCGAGGGCCACCAAGTCGTCCACCGTCGTTGTCGCCGTGGGGCGGCGAAGCGACTTTCTGAACTCGTTCTCGGCCTCCACCTCGCGCACCATCTCCTGGTGGCGGTGGTGCAGCTGCGCGACGTAGGTGTGCACCTCCAGCGCCGTCAAGTGAAAGTCCTTCTCGTCGTCGATCAGCACATCTTTCTCGACGATCGACTTGAACAGATTGTACTGGTTGCTGCTATCGTACGCTTTGCGGCCGTTGCACCACTCAAAAAGCAGACAGCCGTAGGACCACCAGTCCGTGCGGGCGTCGTGCGGCAGCCCCTGCAGCATCTCCGGGCTCATGTACTGCGTCGTCCCGGTAAAGCTCGTGGTGCGCTCGCCGTTGGGGTCCGCCGCGGCGCTCGTGTTGTTGTTCTTCTCCTTCCCTGCACCGTTCGCGCTGCCGACGCTGGTTATGCTGGCATTCTTGATGCCCCCCCCGCCAGCGTCGGCGGAGGTCGCGGACTTGTTGATCATGGCGCCCTTGCGGTACTTCGCGACGCCAAAGTCGGTCAACATCAAGTTGCCGTCCTTGCGCATCAAAATATTCTCCGGCTTGAGGTCGCGATAGATGAAGCCTTCGCTGTGCAGGTACTGCAGCACGAGGGCGATCTCGACGGCGTAGAAGGCGACGAGGCGGATGGGCATGCGCGACTGGTCCTCCGCGAAGGGCGGCAGCGGCACCGTGCAGTCCTCCATGAAGCGCGGCACGAACGTGGCGCTGTACTCGTTGCGCGAGGTCCGGTGGTGGTGCGTGTGCGACACCGACGTGCTCGGGTCCGTCGTCGCTGTGAAGCTGTTGCTTCCCGTCGTCTTGCCGCCGCGGCGCGAGGAGACGGGGCTGCGGCCGCTGTTCGTCTTCTTGGGCGTCTGCATCGGCCGCGGCAGCCGCGAGCGCGCGGAGGTGACGGAGGCGCTGGCGGGCACCGCCCCTGTCGGCGATGACGCGTCTTCGCCACCGGCAGCGTGCAGTATGTGGCCGACGGCGCGGGCGGAGGAGACGAGGGGGAGCGACGTGGCGGCCCCGTCCTTTTCGCGGGGCGTGAAGGAGGCGGAGGGAAGGGCCTTCGTCCTGGCGATTGTATGGCTATTGCCGCCGGCCGTCGCCGCGGTGGGGCTGGAGGGGCCCGCGGTGCGGCGTGCGGGGCGGCGGCTGTACTGCGGTGGCAGCCGCGCCGAAAAGGCGTCGCTGTTGGCCGACAAGGTGGGCGAGCAGGGCGGCTTCACCAGTGGCGTGCTCACCTCCCCCTCGTCGTCGTCCTCATCGTTGTTCGCGCTGTGCAGGTAGTGCGAGCTTGACATTCTCGAATCCTCCAGCGAGTGCCTGCGGCTGTCGGCGTCTGGGTCAGCGTCGGGGAGGAGAGGGGGCTGGGGGGAGGAGGAGGCGCCGCCGGTGGTGGTGGTGGCCTCCGCTGCCGTTGCCGTTGCTGGCCCGGTGACCCCGAGGCTCCTGCCCACGGACCCCGGCAGCGGCGGCGACGCCCCCTGGGTGCTCGTGGCGCGATCGTTGTGGTCCTTCCCGTTCCCCGGGACAGTGGGGAACTCGTCTACCGCGTCGGTAGTGTAGTAGTCATCGCCGACCTTCACCGCCACCTGGCCGTCCGCCCCCAGCAGCCCGAGCTGCTGCGCGAGGCGCCACGTGCGCTGCCAGTTCACGCGGCTGCCCTCGCCCTCGCTGCTCATCTCGTTCAGCAGCGTTTGGTACATGTCGCGCGATGGGGCGTCGGCGGCGCCGCACCCGTCGGCCGCGGCGGCGAGGCGGCCAATCAGCTCCTTCTTAGACGCGGAGCGCACCCCCTGCAGGAAGCGCTTCAGCTCCCGCACATTCTCCTCGACGGAGTCTTTGGTGTACGGGTTCGCGGCGGTGGTGCCCGCCGGCGGCAGCGCCGCCCTCTTGCCGTGGTGGCTGCCGCCACTGCCACGATGGTGGCTGTTGTTATTGCTGCCGCTGGCTTTCTGCTCGGCGACCTGGAGCGAGGCCCGCTTCGGTGACATGTAGGGGCTGGGGCACTGCGTGGGCCGGCGGTGGACGTGGCGCCCGCTGCTCGGCGCCTCGGCGGGGACCCCGTCGGAGAGGGACCCGTCGCTGCTATCGTCCTTCTCCACCGACAGACTCTGGGTGCTCTGCCGCGTCGAGGCGCTCTGGCGCTTCTGCTTCTTCTTAGTGAACTTGGGCGAGGCCGTGAGGGGGGAGTGCGGCGGCGCCCGTAGCTCGGGCTCATTGCACGGCGTCGTGACGGCGCTGCTGCTCTGCGTCTCCTTCTTCGGGCCCTCCAAGTCGCTCACCCCGAGCTCCTTTTCCTTTCTCGACAGGCGTCTCTTTTTCTTCTTTTTGTCGGTCAGCGTGCTGCGCGACAGCTTCTTGAGAGACTTGTCAAAACTACTCGCCTCCGGGTTCTCCATGGTGTCCGCTGACGGGTCGGCCGGGGGGTTGCCCGTCATGCTGGCCTCCAGCGCGCCGTGGTCGCGGGCGCTGCGGGAGGCGAAGCTCTGCCGCCGCGCGCCGAGGCGCCGTCGCCCCGACCCGTCGGTGGGCGTCAGCTTGGCGCCGCCCACGCCGAACGGGGCGTCGAACTTACTATAGAAAGGGTACCGCATCCGCCACAGGGAGCGCTTCATGCCCTTGAGCCACAACTTGTTGTTCTCGAAGTTGTAGACGTCGCCCCCTTGCGCGAGGTCGAGCACCAGATAGAGGTGGGTGTGACTCTGGAAGGCCTGGTACAGCTGCACGAGGAAGGGGTGATGCATGTTGGCCAGCAGCTGCCGCTCCGTGAAGGTGCGCTCCACGCAGCCCTCCTCCTTCACCTTTTGCTTTGAAATCTTCTTGACAGCGAAGAGCTCATTTGTCTTTTTGCGCCGCGCCAGCGTGACCTCGGCGAAGGTGCCGGAGCCGAGGAAGGCGACGAGCTCGTACTCCTGCAGCGAGCGGGCGGCCGAGGACGTGTAGGCGTGCCGCGCTTTGCTCCCCCCGCGGTTCTGCAGAGCGAGGCTATTGTTGGCCGTGCCCATCGCGCCAGCATTGCCGCCCTCATTGAAATAGTCATTGTGATGAGCATTATTATTATTATTGTTATTGTTATTATTATTGTTTCCGTTGCGGCCCTCGGCGGAGGCCATCGAGAGGTTTTGCTTGCCCTCGTCGCCGCCCCCGTCGTCGGAGTGCGTGTACTTACTACTGTTCTTGACGTCGCTTCGGTTCAAGGCATCGCCGCAGAAGCTGCTCGGCGTCGTGAGGGCATCCGGCTTGTTGAGCAGCCGCTGCTCCGCGAGCTCCTTCCGCAACTTGTCGGTCTTGCCGGCGATGACGTCGTCCAGGAAGCTCATGACGTCGTCGTCCTCGGCCGCTTCGGCCTCGAAGGCGGGGGCCGGGGCGGGGCCGCTCGCGCTGGGGCTCGTGACACTTGCGCTAGACGCAAATGGGTCGCTCGCGGGCGGTGCGAATGGGGAAGTCAGCCGCACGAAGACGGCATCGCCGCCGCCGCCGCCTGCCCTGCTGGACGACGGCGGAGGGGCGGAGAGGACGAGGGAAGAGTTGCCGGCAGTGACGCCATTGCTGCTCTTCGTGTCGCTGCTGGCCGCGCCACTCTTGTCGCTTACACTATCACTTTTGGAAGAAAATAAACGAGTTAGCTTCTTCCACATGCAGATCAATGTACAGAAAGGAGAAAAAAAATAAAATAAGAAATGGAAATGAAAATTAAGCAAAAGCTTTGTAGCTTCGACCTTTCTGCCTTTCTCAGGTCAGTATTAGGCAAACGGCGGCTAAGGCAGCGCACTGTTTCAGTATAAATCCAATGAACTTTAATTGTGATTAGAAGAGTTGTGTATATATATATATATAATAAATGAAAGAGAAAGAAGAAAAAAATAAAAAAAGATGGGACAAGTAACAAAAGTAGAAATTATATAT
>AUXK01000148.1:0-13144 GCA_000482165.1 Strigomonas oncopelti | reverse complement strand
GAAGACGAAAAAAAAGAAAAAAACAAAAGAAGAGAGAGAGAGAGAGAGAGGGGCGTGACATAAAAGAAAATGCCACTTTGCACTACAACTCACTACCAATTTCCACCTCTTCCATCTCTTCTTCCACCGGCGCTTTTGTTGCTGTTGCCGCCGCCTCTGCTGCTGTATCCTTCACAGCCGCCGCCGCGGTTTTTACTTTTTTTTCAATCCCTTTTGGCGTGGATGGCACGGCCGTCAGCTTCGCGCCCCCGCCGCGGCGAAACATCAAAATGACAACAATGTACAGCACAAACATGAGCACCAGAAGCAGCGATAACTTCAACCCCTTCTTTTTCTTCTTCGGCTCGGCTGTGCTTTCATCTCCTGCCGCCGCGGCGTTTTTGATTGGCCATGCCATCAGTATATCACCGTCATCGTCGCCGCCGCCCTTTTCCTTGCTAGTGTTCGCGGTGGCGGTGGGGGCGGCTGCCGGCGTGGCGGCGTTGCTGCGCGGGGTGTAGCTGCCTGGGGGAGACTGCCGCACCGGCGTCGCGCCGGTACCGTCGCGCAGGCTCGAAATCTGGTCACGCAGCGCCCGCAGCTCATTGTCCACGACGGCGCCCCCGCCAGAGGTTGTCATGCTCTGCCGCCGCGAGGACGATAAGGGGGTGCCGCCGCGGCCGCCGTTCACGCTCGCGTTGTTGTTCGTGCTCGTATTATTATTTGCCCCTGCGTTGTGCACCGGCGTCGCGGCGGCCGGGCTGTTCGCGCTGCCAAGGCGTTCCTGCAGCGTTGGCGGCAGCAGCACCGCCTCCGGCGGCACGAGCACCGTCGCCGCGTCATCCTTCGCGGTGCCGGAGGGCTTCAGCAGCACGTGCTGCATGTACACCTTGAGGCTGATGGTGCTCTGCTGCTGGATGTGGTCGGCCGGAATGTTCCGCGACGTCGCGCGGCTCCACAGCCCCTTCACCACCTCCGTCGTCTTCAGTGGGTCGGCGAGCGCCTGGGCGACCTGCTCGTGGGCGAGCGGCTCGGACACCAGCAGCATGTACTCCAGCGCGAAGCGTTGCTGGTAGCGGCGGTTGCTGCTGCTGCCGCCAGGGGTGGCCGCGGTGTGTGCCTCCGAGGGCTCCCGGTTATTGCCGCTCGCGCCGCCGCTGTGCTCGCGCAGGCCAAAGGTGATCGTGCCGGTGCCGTAGCCGGCGCCGGTGGAGGCGCCGCTGCCATCGGACAGCAGCAGGGCGCCGTAGCGTGGCAGGACGTGGAAGAGCTGCGGCGCCGTGCACTTGGATTTGTAGATGAGGAGGCTGTGCGCGGGGAGCTGCTCGCCGGCCGCCGCGGGTTTGTACTTGAGTGTAATTACGTTGTCGCGCGGCTCATCGGCGGGGAAGTAAAGAGCGTCACAAGAAACGCGGAGAGGCATGTTTTGTAATTTATATATTTATGTAAATATATATTTGTAGGCGAATAATAAAAAAGACAAAGCAAGGAAAGTATGAATAACGATGTAGAAGTAAATGTACCTTGAGTAAATGTGGGCAATTTTGAATGCTAAATAAGAACAAAATTGCCAATAAAGAAGTGTATTTTAGTATTTAACGATAATAATGAGACGTATATAGCTGGGGAGAAAAAAAAAACCTGTACGTATATATTGCTGGATAGAGCGACTTAATTTTTTTTTTGTTAATCGTTTGTTTGTGGTATAAGAAAATGGATAGTAAAGCTAAGAAAAATGAGAAGGAGAAAAAAATAGAAAAAAGCAAAGTGCCGGTTTTTTATATATTTTTCTGACGGTGGCAAATACTTGCAGAAACAATACCAAGAAAATAAGAGAAAAAAAGATGGGAGAAAGAAAAGAAATTTTTATTACAAACAAAAAATAAAGTTTTATGAGTATGAGCAGCGTGCGTGTGTGCATGTGTGTGGTCGTTAAGCTTCATTGCGCGCAGCAATAACAATGCATCGTTATCATTGCCAATTTTCTTTTTCTATTGTTGTTGAGAACGTTATTTTTTTCTCCCATCAATTTAGTATCCAAAGAAAAGTAAAATAAAAGCGCGAGGAAAACAAAAAAAAAAAGAGTTCTATTAAAGAATATTTTTTTTCCATGACATACTTAACGCGTCTGTGGGCGAATGTACACCTTTTTTCTTTTGCGTTTAGCATACGACGATAGGAATCACTTAAGATCAATTCTTTTTCTTTATATATATATATATATATATATTTCAACATTATGACTAGCTTTGTTGCTGTTGTTCTGTTCCATCTGTGTACATTTGTAAATAATGAGAGTCAAAGAAAAAAAAAAAGTAACATACATATGTGTATGCTCAAAATAAAAACGGCGGAAAAAAAAAAAAGTAAGAGGAAAAAACACACAGTAGTGAAGACTACTACCGTTCCTTCTTCTTCATCTTTGAGCATCCGAGCCAAGCCTAATGAATAAAAAATAATAATATATAAAGAAACGATCTATTCATAGGTGTGCGTGTATGTGCGTGCGTATTGTGTATGTGTATATGTTGTATGCGTTGTATGTATGTATTTTACAAATACTGCTGTATCATCTGCTTTTGCAAGGTTTCCAAACACTCCCTTCGCACCTCATCGAACCAGGGGTGCTGCAGCGCCTCGTAGGCGGAGATGCGGTCCTCCGGCTTGTACGTGAACATGCCATCAAGCAAGTCGATGCCATCGCGGTCCAGCGTTGGCAGCAGCGTCTGCAGGTCCTTCCGCCGCCACTTGGGGAACAGCGTGCTGTAGTACGGCAGCAGCGACACACCCGGCCACGTCGTTTCGTCCGGTGTGCCAAGGTCGCGAAAGATGGACATCATTTGCGCGAAGGCGCACTCGCCGGCGAACATCGTGCGGTGCCGCGCGAGCTCGGCCATCACACAGCCCATCGACCACATGTCGACCGCGGGCAGGTAGTGCCTCTCGCCGAGCAGCACCTCCGGCGCGCGGTAGTTCTGCGTCATCACCTCGTTCGTGTAACTCTGCTGCGGCACGGCGAAGGCGCGGCCGAGGCCAAAGTCAGCCAGCTTAAACACCGTCTCCTCGCGGTTGCTGAGGATGTTCGGCGGCTTGATGTCACGGTGCACGATGCGGCGGCTGTGGCAAGTGTGAAGCCCCGTCAGCAGCTGAAACATAATCACCTTGATCTTGCTGCCGACCAGCGGCGTCTTGCGGGCCACCAGCAAATGCGTCAGGTCTTTATCTAAATACTCAAACACGAGGAGAAGCTTCTTGCCTTTGATAATGGTGTCAATCAGGCGCACTGTGTTCGGGTGCTGGACCTCCTTCAGCAGCGCGACCTCGCGCAAAGAGCTGCTCGGCAGCCCTTCGTCTTCGCACTCCCACGAAACTTCTTTTATCGCGACAAGGCCGCCCGTCACGCGGTCGCGGCACTGAAATACTTTCCCGTAGCTGCCCTCCCCAATCTTGCCGCGCCGCTCATAGCGCTCGACGCTGGAGGTGGGCAGCACAGGGCGGCCCACTGCTGCTGCGGCGGCGGCGTTGTTGCCATTGTTGCCACCGTAGGGGTTGCAGTTGCCGGGATTGTACAGCGGCTCGTGTTGCCGCTCCTCGTCGTCGGCCGCTGCGTAAGGGTCACAGTGAAGATGACTGTTTCTATCATTATTGTTGTTGTTATTATTAAAGTTGTTGGCGATGGTGATGCCGGTGGTGGGGTACGTACTCGCCATTTTTTTATATTGTAATTACTGGATTTTATATGATACTTGTGTGCAAAAAGGAAAAAGTGTCTGCCGGCTTTGCTTTGCTTTGCTTTGTGTGTTCTATAAGTGTGATTCGTATGCAGTGGTGACTATTCTTATTATTTTCGCCAGCTGTATTATTATTATTTATGGTTGCTTATTTTTCTTGTCGTTGACAGTAGTCGTTTTTTGGCAATAACAACGACAACAACAACAATAAAACAAAAATATAACCGAAAAAGAAATTAGAAGAAAACAGGATGAGCTAAAGCGCGTTATCAGCATTTCGCATATCATTTCAGAACAAGAACGAAACAACGGAAAAGTGACTTGATGCATTTTTTTTTTTAATACAAATATATTTTTTGCGTCGTTGTGATTTTTGCTCTTGCGAGCGAAAAACAGTACCTCTATGCTTTTGTGAATACGTACACAAAGAGGGCATCCCAAACTTTTTTTTATTGTGATTATTGCCATACATTTATTCATTTATTTCAGCACAATGTACTTTATCGCACTAGCCCTAATGAAGCGGATCGTCGGCGCGTCCGCGTAGACTGCCGCTACATTTTCCTTTTTTGTCTTTTTGCCATTCACCTCATGCTTCGGCTCCACCGCCTTTTCTATAGAGACATTGGTGTCCCAGCTGTCCAGCAGCACGTTCCCATGATCATCTACGCAGAGAAGAATGCCTGTGACGACGATGGAGTCGTGTAGGAGGAAAACTTGGACTTTTTGCTTCACGTGGCTGGTTAAGAAACTAAATGTATCCGCCATTGTATATAACTTACCTAAAAGTTTACTGTATAATGCTATTACGCGTCAGCTGCTAAAAAAAAAGAAGAGAAAAAAAAGAGAAAGGAAAGTAAAGTGGCGAGGCAGTAGAACACTTTGGCTGCTTTCTCTTTTTTTTCGGGTTTTCGTACCTTTCTTGTTATTTACATTTAGACTGTATGCAAGAAAATGCGAGGCCAAAAGCGGAAGCAACAACGTAGTTTTTATTATCTATACACAAAGAAAAAAAGAAAAGAAAAGACAAGACAAATGAGAATTGTGGCGGGGTAAATAATCAGAAAAAAGGAAAAAAAAAAGAAAGTGCAACTGCGAACGAAGATATTAGACAGGTAGATAAGATAAAAGTACATGGGCGTAGCTCACTGCACGGCCGCACAGCGCGCTCGCAGCCACTCCGCCGTGTCACCGACCAACGCTTCCAGAATGTTATCCAAGCACTGATCCAGAACCAGGTCGGTCACACCAGCGCGCTTCGCGTGGTAGCTGCTGCTGTCCAACACCTTCATGCGGCTGCGGCTCGCCTGACTGATCCGCTGCGCGGCCACCTCGGCGTCGCGGTGGCTGGTGGTGGCGTCGTCGCTGCTGTTTGGAGGGGCGAGGAAAAAAATATTGTAGTCGGTCAGCAGCAGCTGGCTGAGGCGGACAGTGCCGTCGAGCAGCCGCTCCGCCCCCTTGCGCGCGAGCTCGAGAAAGCCAAGTGCCATGTGATGAACATGACGCTCGCACAGCCGCGCGGGCGTCAGCAGCGCCGCGGGCGCCATCGCCGACCAGAACTGGCGCCGCGCGGCGGCCTCGGTGGCGAGCAGCTGATCACTATTATTATTATTGTTATTACCACCGCCATAGTCACGCTGGATGGTGCGAGCCGGAGAGGCGGAGAGGTCCTCCAGGTCCTCGGAGGTGTACACGTGTGGGTCGCGCAGGAGGTGCGCGTCCTTCAGCGTCAGGAGGTGGTGCGCGAGGTACTGTGTGTAGTCCGCCGTCAGCCGCTCCGCCAGCGCCGCCACTGCCGCCTCGCAGAACAACGGAATGTCCTTCTCGGCGAGCGAGTTGGCTGCCGTCGCGGCGGCGGCAGAATAAGACGGCGAGCGGTTTTGATCGTAGACGCGCAGGGCGGCAAGCATGCCGTCTTGCAACACGTGCTCCATCTCTTCCCGCGGCAGACTCCACACATGGCGGGCGTCCTCGTCCTCCGCCACTGCCGCCACATGCGCCTGCTGCTGCTGCTGCTGCTGAGTGTGGTTCATTTCCGCAAGTCGCGCCTCAAGGGCCGCGCCCGCGTCGTGCAGGACGTAGCTGGCCAGCGCGGCCGCGATGCGGTTGTCGACCGGCAGGAACCCGTTGTTGTCGTTGTTCTGCGTGAAGGGCCCTGTGTTGCTGATGTTTGTCTCCATCGTTCCCCCCGCCGCGCCGCCGCCGCCGCCGGCGCCCATCAAGCCCTCCCCTTTCTTCAGAGAAATCCGGCTCTCGTCCGACGGCGAGCCGGGCGTCCTGCTCGGGCTGTTGCTGCCGCTGGCGCTGGAGCTCTTGTCGGAGGCCGGCGGCGGCGGCGGCGCCGTCGCCGTCGTCGGCGAGATGCAGCTGGCGTTGTCGAAGAGCCTCTTGGAGGCGTCGGGGAAGTTCGGCCCCGTGCAGAGAGGGATGCTCGGGTCCGCGGTCAGCTGAGCGTGGGCGACGGCCGCGTCGCGCACGCAACCGAGCACCACCGCCATTGCAAAGCGCCCCAGCGCCGCGGTCTCCTCCTCCACGCGTGCGGCGGTCAGCTTCCTTCCTTCTTCGCCTTTCTCCTCCACCTCGTCTGTTTTCGCTGCCGCCTCTGGTTTGGAAGCTGTGGCCGCGGCGTCGGGAGCTCCGACAAAAATGTCCTCCTCCACGTCCGTGACGACTTCAGCGGACTCATCGCTTTCGTCGTCCTCCGTCGCCACCTCCGCCTCGTTTTCTTCCTTGTCCTTTTCTGCTGCCTTTTCCTTCGCTCCTTCACTTGCTGCGTCGTCGGCTGCGTCGGCCGTCGAGTCGTCACCCTCCGCGGTGCCGGCCTGGTGCTCCTGCTGCTGCGCTGCTGGTGAGAGACCATCTTCGGCTGTTGTGCCCGCCTCCGCCCCCGCCGCCGGCGGTGCTTCTGTTTCTGAAGCTTCTCCTTCCTTTTCTTCTTCTTCTTGATGCGGCTCTGCCTTTTCGTTCTCCTCTACCGTGTCCATTTGTTGTCGCTGTGTGGCAGCCTCGTGGATGCAGCCCGTCAGCCAGTCCCCACACAGGCCGAGAATAACTTGCACAGTCTGCGCAGCGGTGTCGCTCCTTTCCTCTCTGGCTTCTTCATCGTCATCTTCGTCCTCTTCTTCTCCCTGCTCCTCCTCCACCAGCTCCTCTTCCTGTTTTTGTTTTTGCGCTTCTTCTTTGTCCGCTGCCGCTGCTGTCACCGTTGTCGCCCTTTCTTCGCTTTCCTCCGCCTCTGCTTTTTCTCGAAGTGCTTCTTCTTCCATCTCCACTTCTTCCAACGCTGCTGTTGCTGCTGCTGTTGCTGCCAGGTGGGCTTGCTCCTTTTTTTCTCTTTCCTCCCTCTCCGCCACGCGGCGCGCAGCTTCAAGTGCATTCGTGTGTGCCACCTCCGCGAGTGCGCGTCGCGTCTCTGCCTCCTCGTGCGAGAGCTGCTCGCGGCCTTGCTCCTCCGCGGCGTCGAGCGCTGCAACCGCGGTGGTGACAGCCTCCGACACCGCGGCGGTGACAATTTGGTCGACGATGCTATCCAGAATGGCAAAGACGCTGTCTGCGCGCACCTTCTTCTTTTGCAGTGCTTCTGGATCTTCGATCTCGCTTTCGTCCTCTGCTTCTTCTTTTCTTCTCCTCATCTTCTTTTTCTTCGTCGTGAGGAGAGGCGGCTGACTCACTTGCGCTCCGGCTATGTACACTTTCCTTCTCCTTTGGCGCTTCCTCTTCGGCATGGGCTGCAGCTGCGGCCTCAGTTATTTCGCCCTGTATAATGCTTTCTACAAGTGCGTGTAGTGCATCCATTACTTGTTGCTTGCGTCGTATCGCCTCGCGTTCTTTTTCCTTTTCTTTTTCTTTTTCTTCTTGCTCCTTTTCTTTCTGTGCTTGTTCGATGGCAGCCTTTCTTTCCTCCTCCTGCTTTGTCCGCAGCGCCTCTTCTTCCTGTTCTTCTTCGTCTTGCTTCTTCTTCACCGCAGCCGCTGCAATCGCCGCCGCTTCCTCCGCTTCCTTCGCAGCGACAAGTTCCGCTGTGTCTTGTGCAAGTGGCGCGGCGTGTGCATCGCGCGCCGTCTCCTCATCACGTGCCACTGCGCCGCGATAAACACTTTCCAGCTTCTCCACCGCGTCCAGCATGAGTGCGTTTAGCGTGCTTGCCCGCTCGGCCACAAGCGCGTCACGCTGGTGCACTTCCGTGCTTGTGAGCTGCTCCAGTGCCTCCGCCACGGCGTGCTCGCGTGCGGTCGCTTCAGCTGCTGCAGCAGCCTTTTCTCGCGCCTCTCTCTCTCTTTGTTGCACTTTTTCCCTCTCCTCTCGCGCTATTCTTTCAGCGTTGCTGTTCGCTTCTTCCGCTTGTCTTGCTGTAGTGATGCTGCGAGAGGCCGCTTGCTCCAGTGCACTGTTCAGAGTCCACTCCGCGATCGAGGCCAGCGCGACAGAGACGCTATCCAGTGACATTTTTTTTGTGACAGCACGTGTTTGCGTCGGTGGCAACATGGCAGCGGATGAAGCAGAGGAAGAGGTGGCGGATGATTCGAATGAATCTTCTTCCGACTTCTTTTCCTTCGCCTCCTCTTCTTTTGCGTCAATAACAACAACATCTTCTGTGCCATGCGCTTCTCCCTCATCCACCGCCACTTCACTTTCAGCCTCAACGCGCTGCTCGCCTTTATCGCTTCCACGACTACTGCTGCTGCTGCTAGAGCTGGTGCTCCTCCTTGCAGAGGACGTATGGGCGGAGGAGGATTTAATTGACATGGAGGCGGGGGTGGAGGCGAAGGGCCTCGACTGAGAGGAGGTGGAGGCCTCTGCTGACGCGGCGGCTGCCGCTGCAGGAGGCGCAGAGGACAGCGATGAGCTACTGGAGGAGGACGTAGCGACGGGGGCGGTGACACCAACTGTCACGGCCGCGTCCGCAATGGCGTCCTGCACGAGGTGCTCACTAAGCGACTCGGCCGCGTCCTGAAGGTGAAGGAGCCTTTCTTTCTTCTCTTGTTCCTCTCGCGCTTGCTGCTTTTGCAGCTCCTCGGCGAGCTGCGCGGCGCGGACGGCGGCGGCCGTTTCTGCCGCCTCGCGTTCCGCTTCTTCTTTTTCTTTCGCCCGTCGAAGCTTTTCTTTTTCTCGTTCCTCTTCCTCTTCTTCTTCTCTCTTTCGTCTCTTTTGGGCTTTTTCCTCTTCTTCTTTTTGTTGGAGTCGGCGCCGCTCGTCGTTGTGGCGTCGTTGCAGATCTTCTCTGCACTTTTCTTCCTCCTCCTTCATTTGTTCAGCTTCTTGGTCACACTGGCTTTCTATCGCGAGGGCCTCCAATCGCCGTCGCTCTATTGCTGCTGCCTCTTCTTCTGCCTGCCGCTGCCGCTGACGAAAAAGCTCTTCTTGCTCCTTTTCTATTTCGCTTCGCCGATGAGTTTCCTTTTCTTCGTGTTCCTTCGCTGCTACGACGGCTGCGCCGGCCTCCTCTGCAGCTTGCAGCCGCGTCCGCTCTTCGTGTTCCTCCTCTTCTTGCTTTAGTATTTCCTGTTGGATCCTCTCAGCCTTCTCGGCCTCAAGCTTCTCCCGCTGCACGCGCTGCGCTTCTTTTTCTTCTTCTGCTTTCTTTTGAGCTTGCACTAGCCGTAAGCGTTCTTGTTCTTTTTCTTCCATTTCTCTCTGTTGCTGCTGCTCTTGCAGCTGTTGCTGTTGCTGTTGTTGTCTTTTCTGTTCCGCCTCGACCCAAGCAGACATCGCCGGCGCCGCGATTAAAGTAGCAGTAGTACCAGAAGCAGCAGTGACGGTGGAGGTCATCATCGGTGGCGCCGGCGCTGGCATTGCTGCGGCGGGCACGGCTGCCGCGGCCGGCGGGGAGGCGTGAGAGGAGCTCAGCGGCTCGAGCGCGATCTGCACCCGTCCCTCGCGGAACGCCGCGAAGGCGCGCAGCCACCGCCGCTCCCACTTGTGCACTATTTCTTTGCGCATGTGCGCCTCAGCCAGGACGACGGCGAAGACGACGGAGCGGTAATGCCTCGCGTGCTCCTCGCGCAGCAGCTCCTCTTCGGAGAAGCTGACTATGTGCGATGACGACGGCGGCGGTGGCATCATCGTGGCCGTGGCGTGACTGCTGTTCGCGACGGTCGTGTCAGCAGCCTGCCTCTGCTGTCGCTGCTCGGACCAGCGGGTCTGCTTGATGGGGCTATTGCTGTCGGCGTGGTGGCCGCTGCGATGAAGGGGAAGGCGGCGTTGCTGCTGCTGCTGCTGCTGCTGCTGCTTTGCCTCGCTGTCCGCGAAAGTGGAGATGTTTGGGGCCGGCGGCGGTGACGACGACGACGCTGCTGTTGCTGCCTCCGCCGCGCAGGGAACGCAACGCGGCGGAGGTGGTGAGTGGCGGTGGCGAACGCCTCGCGGTGGCGTGGGCTTCGACGCGGCTTGTGGCAAAGGTAGCGCGTGAGGCAGCGCCTGAGACGAAGGCAACGAGGAAGACGGCGTTGGCTCGTACGCACGGCGAGGGATGGGCGATACGTGGTGGGAAACCGCTTCAGATTGTGGCACCGGCCGCTGCGGTGGCTGCGGGTCCCAATACCGCTTAAGATGGTTCTGAGCCGACGGCGGCGGCGGTGGTGGCGGTGGTGCAGATGCTTCACCGTACATGCGAGTATAATAGGCACCTCCTCGATTGGCTGCCGAAGATCTCCCCGCCGCCGCTTCTTCTTGCTGCTGTTGCTGCTCTTTTAAATCGTGCGCAAAGGGGCGGCGACGCGCAGACGGCTTCACGGGACGAGGCGCGTCCTCCCCCTCCTCCGGTCTTCGGGTTCCACTTCCGTTGGCTTTGTGCTCACTAAACGCGATTACCTCTTCCGGGTTCCATTGTTGTTGTTGCTGCTGTTGCTGCTCGGCCTTGAGCTGCCGCACCTGGGCGACGAGGGCGGCCTGCTCCGCGGCGGTGCCGCCGCCGTGGGCCTTGAGGCGCTGCAGCGACGCCATCAGGGCCTCCGTCCGCTTCAAGTCGTCCAGGAGCCGCTTGCTGGCCGTCGTGGCGGTGGTGGCAACAACACCGCCCTCACGGCCGTCACTCCACTCCATCGCCGCGTCCCCACGGTGGTGGTGGTGATGATAATGGTGGCGCTGCTGCGGGTCGGAGGAGCAAAGATAAGCAGCCGCCCCTCTTTCCCCTCCCTCCCGCGCTGCCCATGTTGCTGTCGTTGCCCCGGCTGCCCCTGCTGGCAGCGGCACTCCCGCGACGGCGGCTGCCCTCGAGGAGTGCTGGCGGCGCGCCGCCCGACGGTCGGCCTGCAGCAGCGCAATGCGCGACGGCAGAGCGTCGTCGTCGTAGTAGGAGTACGCGCCCGCCCCTGCGCTGGTGCTCGTGTTCATGCAATGCTCGTTTTTTTTGGGGGGAGGTAATTTTTTTTCTATTGAGTATTTAAGAAGTTGGTTTGCACTTCAACTATGTGTTTTTGTTGCTGCGTGTATAGCTTTGATTAGTAAGTTTTCTATTTAATAATGGGCTAATATACAGACGCATACAAATGCAGTTAATAAATGTATGCTTGCCTATACGTTACTGGCCATTGAAGAAAAAAGAAGAAATAAAGAGAAAAAAATAATAATAAAAAAAAGGGCAGTTGGTATTCTGTGAATGCATCGGGTGTACATTGTTTCTTACAAAAAAGCTGCTTATTTGGGCATCGAAAGAAGTAAAAAAATAAGCGTGCTGACACGCTGGAATGCAGAAAAAAAAGCCTTTCCTTTCTATCGATTTTTTTCTTTTTGCTGCTTTGATACTATAACAGAAAAAAAAAATTGTACTGCTTTTTTTTTGCGTCAATATTATATTTTTATATAGTTCATTGTATTTTTTTTTTTTTATCATTATATTGTACAAATAAGTTTGCTACGTATTTCTCTTATTGCTAAGCTACTAAGAGAGAGAAAAAGGAAAATACACACACACTCAAGAAAAAGAAAAAAAAATCATCCTAAAAGAAAGCTAACAACAATACTAAACACCGCGCGGGAAAAGTAAAAAACAGCAAACAAAAAAAGAAAGCTTATTCCTCCACTTCATTGTTTTTATCTTTTATTTTTTAGATTAATAAAGTTTTTTTTTTTTTTTTTTCTTGTTATGTTGTTATTATTATTATTATTATTATTATTATTGAATTTTGACGACGCCCTTGCTACCGCCCTTGACGAAAACCTCGTCCCACACCTCTGGCAGCTTGTCGAGCGAAGCGGCGGTCGTGGTCGGGTACTTAAACCCCGCCTCGGACAGCTGCTGCAGCACAAACTCCAGCTGCGTTTGCCGCTGGGCGTGGGTCAAGGTGCGCAGGTAGGTCGGCAAGAAGAAGCCGGCGAGGGTGAGCTCGTTGTAGATCAGATTCGAGCCCGACACGAAGAGGCCGAACCCATTTTGAGCCCCGTAGGTGACGACGTGCCCCTCCGGCGCCATGAGCTTCAAAAAGTGGTCAAAGTAATCGCCGCCGACGCCGTTGAGGTACAGCGCGGCGCGGCCGTCCTTGCCCATCGCGGCCGCCATCTCGCGGGCGCCCTTGCCGTCGTAGGTGAACACCTGCGACTGAAACGCGGCGTGGCGGCTCTTCGCGCCATCAAAACGCGGCCCGGGCGCGGCCGCCGTCAGCACGCGCACCTGCTGCCGCTTCGCGAGGGCGGCCACTGCGAGGGCCGTCAGGCTACTACCACCGTTCTGCACCACGACCTGCCCCTTCTGCAGCCGCGCGAAGCCCTGCAGCAGCTGCTGCGCCGTCAGGTAGTTACTCGCGTAGACGGCGAGATCGGCGTGCTTGGCGTCGATGCGGTGGAGCCGCTGCGGGTCCGCGACGACCGTCGTCGCCCACGTGCCTTGAAGAGGGGCCACCCACACGTGGTCGCCCTCCTTCAAATGAGCGGCGCCGCCGGTCGACACGACCTGCCCTACACCCTCGCAGCCCCCCACGCGCGGGAAGACCGCTGCCTCGACCCGCTTGCGGCCCAGCGCGGTGCCATTCACCACCGCGGCGTCCGTGCGGTGGAGCGGGGCCGCCACCATGCGCACGACGGCCTGGCCTTTGGCAGGGATGAGGTCAAAGGTCTCCTTGTGGAGAACAGACGCGATGGGTCCACTGCGGGCGTAGCGCCAGCCACTGGAGGAAATCTTCTGCGACATAAGTGATAGAGGAGAGAGAGAAAGAAATATGCTTCTACTTGCTGCTTTTCTTCTTCTGCTACTGTTTAAAGAAGATAAACAGTAATAGTTAGTTTTCCTATTGCTAATAAACAAACTAAGTAGTAACGCAAACACACACACACACAAAAAGCGGCAACAGCAATAAAAAAAGTAATATACTAAAAAAAAAAAAAATAGCGACTTTTTATTATATATTCTACAAATTACGCAAACCGGTAAAATAGTGTATTTCAGCGGAAGTAAGTATCACTCAGCAACGAGGCGTTTACAGCAACTAATCAACACCCAC
>AUXK01000147.1:0-13185 GCA_000482165.1 Strigomonas oncopelti | reverse complement strand
CGTCGGTCATCAGCGGGTGCGTCAGGTCGACCTGGTCCAGCACCGTCGGCGCAATCTTCAGCCGCGCCTCGTCCACCTCGCCGCCCACCACGACGCGCCCGCCCGCCAGCAGCGCCCGCACGCGCGCGAAGTGGCGCTCGTTCACAATGCGGGCGTAGCTCGGGTCGTCCAGCACGCCCGTGTCGCCGCCGCCGCCGCCGTCCTTGGCGCCCATGAAGGACGCGCGCACCCGGCCGCACGCCGCCACAAACGCGTCCTGCACCGTGCGCTGCACCAGCACGTAGTCCGGCGCCACGCACGTCTGCCCGCAGTTCACGTACTTGCCCCACATCACGCGCCGCGCCACCGTCTCCATGCACCCGCGCACCGTCTCGTCCACCACCACCGGCGACTTCCCGCCCAGCTCCAGCGTCACGGGCGTCAGGTGCTTCGCGGCGGCCGCCATCACAACGCGCCCCACGCTCCCGCTCCCCGTGTACAGAATGTGGTCGAAGCGCTCCGCCAGCAGCGCCGTCGTCTCCGGCACCGCGCCGTTCACGACGCCGACGACGCCGGCCGGCAGGTGCTTCTCCAGCAGCGTCGTCAGCAGAGCCGCCGTCGCCGGCGCGCCCTCGCTCGGCTTCACCACCGCCGTGTTGCCCGCCGCGAGGGCGCCGACCAAGGGGACGAGGGAGAGTATAATAGGGTAGTTCCAAGTCCCGATCACAAGCACGGTGCCCAGCGGGTCTTGCTGCACCACGCACGAGAATATTTTCATGAGCCCATCCAGCGAGACAGTTTCTTCCTTGGTAAATTTGTCCAGGTTGTCCAGCAAGTAGCTCACCTCTTGCAGGATGACGTCGATTTCCATCAAGTATGTCTCCTCCTTCTGGCGCCCCAAATCTTTTTCCACGGCCTCCAGCAATGCTGGAATGTTGCCCTCCACCATATTGCCAACGGCTGCCAAAAGCTCTCGCCGACGACGCAACTCATTTTGCCGCACTTCTTTCTCCGACGGGGGCTTTTCCTGTGTCGCATCGTTAGACAGTCGGTTGAAAGTATAAAACGTCTGCTTGCATTTATGCACAATCAATGGAATTTCGTTTATAGGGGTATAGCTTGGATCTCCGCCCTGAAGCATCGCAAATGAAATACAGGCAGAAAATGTAAAGATAAAATATTCTATTTTTTTTTTCACTTTTTGTCAAGAAGAAAAAAAAAGAGAAATTAAAAAAAAAAAAAAGTGGTGCGCAAAGATGTAAGAGAATATGTTGCGTTTGTGTGCATTGCTACAGCGTGGCACAATGCGCGCAGTTTCTTCACCATTTATGCGTACTATTGTTTTTATTTCTGCTGCGCATGGCATAGTTTCTCCAATTTTATTTGCACAGTGGGAAAAAAAAAAAAGTATAAAGGAAGAAAAAAAAAAATAACATTATTGAAAAATATATATGTACCTCAAAAAAAATGCGAGGATCACGCGGAGATGAAATATAGAAGGGGACCAGGGGGTATTTTTCTTTACATCAGTCCGCTGTGATTTGTCTATAAACACTCTTTTAGATGAGTCATCGCTGTGTATGATAAATGAATCCTGCAAAGGTTCAAACAGGAACAGAGAACCCAGCTATTTTTTTTTTGTTTTCCCTGTGGCCCTTGGACTATCTAGTCGATGGCGTACTCTCTACATGGTCGCGCAGTCGTCCTTCTTTTTTTTTTCCCTTTCGTGTGGACGACTGGCGCCCGCGTCGCCTCGGCCCGCTCCTCCGGTGCACTGACCACGTTTGCCGTCACACGGTCCGCCATGTCGAGGTCGTTCTTCTTCACCTCCGTCCCTGTGAGGTCGGCGGCCACCTTTGTGAAGATCGCGTTCACCTTCTCGCCGGAGCGCGCGGATACGATGAAGCCGGTGCGGGTATGGTACTCTTTCGCGATGCTGTCGTGGAGCTCCCCGCTGACCTGGCGGTTCGGGAGGTCCGCCTTGTTGCCCACGAGGTACATGAGCGGCGGCTTCCGCTCCTTGCCGCCCGCGCTGTCGCCCTGCGCCACCGCGGCTTCCACCGCCTCCCTCCAGTCCTCGAGGTCCTTAAAGGAGCTCACGTTGGTGACGTCGTACACTAGGCAGACGGCGTCACTGCCATAAATGTAGTTGTTCAGCATCGTGCCGCCGATCTGCTGGCCGCCGATGTCCCAAATCTGCAGGTTCACCTCTGGCGCCTTTGCCCCTGGCAGGTGGACCTTTTTTGAGTAAAAGTCTAACCCTATGGTTTGCTTGTAGTTCTGCGCGAACCCACTTTCGCAGTAGTACCGAATGAGAGAGGTTTTGCCCACCGCGCCATTGCCAAGGAGAATAATTTTGAAGCTTTGGGTCTCCCCGTCCGAGCAGGAGCTGCCGCTGTCCATTCTGCGACCGATTTCGACAAAACGTGGTTCAAGCAATCAAAGAGAATATAGTAGTGCTAAAAAGTAAAGAGGTTTTGTGAAAAAAGAAAAGGAAAAAAAAATAAAACCATTATTAGAGTGAAGGCAACAAAATTTCATACATATATATTTTTATATACATATGCCGAAGTCACAAAATGTTTCAAAATTTTGTGAGTGTTGGTGGAAAACAGGAGTGCAATAGTGGTGCAAACAGTAAGATCTGTGGGCTTCGCAAGGTCGATAATAATAATAAGACAGAAAGGGCAACAACTCGAGTGTGTACAGAACTCTAAATGACCGGTGCTATTGTTTTTTTTAATCGTTATTTTTATCGCCGCTAGGTCCATGGCCCGGACCATCAAGCGCAGTATAGCATGCGCCGAGAGGCGGCTGTGACCCAGGCGAGGAAGACGGCAAGAAGAAAGGCAGATTTGGTAGGACCCAAAAAGCTGTAGAGTACCTTGGCTGCATCCCAGAGCAGCCGCAATGGCATTTTGAGCACAAAGACGAGAACAAGCGCTAACAAACACGCCAACACCAGCATCAGCTTCACGCCGATCACAAAAGATATCACGTAAAGACAGCTCAGCACCACACAAAGAAGGAGCGCCACAACTCTCTCCAGGAGAAGCACCTTGTGCTTTAACAGCTCTATCTCCTTGTCCTTCTCCAGAAGCAATTGCTTCAAGTGCACCACCTCCTTTTGCAGGTCGTGGTCAAGCACCACGTCCTTGTGCAAATCATACTCTTTTGCTAGCTCCCCGGTGACTGCCTCTCGTACCAGGGCACCGCCACCACCACCACCAAGGGCGGCGGAAGGCGAGAGTGGGCCCCCAGTTGATCTCTGCGCAGCGACGTCATGCAAGTCAGCCGCGGGAGCCGTCACTGCTTTGGACGGCGGTGGTAATGGTGGCGGTGGGGCGTAGAGTTCCCGGAACTCGCTTTCCCACTCTCGCACACACTCTTTTCCGCAAGGAAGCGAGTCCCAGCTCGTCACACTGCCGCCACTGCTGCCCGCTTCGGCCGCATAAGCCGGTATTGCAACAAACGTCGCAACCTGCGCCTCGCTCGCGTCGGGGCCAGCCGGGGGGACACCACCGTCGCCAAGCTGAATTCTCTCTTCCACCGTTAGCACCACACTGGTCCATTTGCTCGCGTTCATCTTGACAACAAGCGGCTTCACAATGGCCTCCACAGTCGACGCGTGGAAGCTCTTGAGCTGCGCCGTCACTGCGCGCACAAAGCGTGCGGTGACAAAGATGCGCTTCTTCTTCTTCTCCCGCTGGTAGGAAAGGATAGTTTCCAGCTGCATCAGGACAAAATCTCCCTTCTCCTTCTGTGTGTACGGAACAAACGGAAAAAAGTAGTCCATGCGATTGACAAGTGGCTCCCCGAAAAGACGGATACACCTTTCTCTGCAGTCTTTTGTAAAAGAGGCGCGCAGCCGCTCTTGGTTGCGCCGGCACGCCGCATCGCTGCTGCCCGTCCCTCGTCCGTCGGCGCCCATGTACTCGGCGGCGCAGCTCTGGATGAGCTCCGCGCTGAGGTTGCACGTCAGAATAAACGTCGTGTGTGTGGTGGAGACCATTCGGTCTTTTTTCTTCAGCGACCGCAGCGACCCGTTTTTCTGGAAGGCGGACAGCCACAGGTGCTGGATGGCGTCAGCCGTGCACTTCTCGAACTCGTCCAAGACGACAATGGCGTCGTTTTCCTTCAGCAGCGCCGAGAGCAAAATGCCATCGCCGACGTGCGCTGCCGGCGGGTCGACGAGCGAGTAAATGCTGTCGCGCGTGCAGAAGGACGGCATGTGTATGAATACGAGCTTCCCTTCCGCCTCCAGGTCCACGGAAGGGGGCGAGGTGGGGCCCGCGGAAGTTGCACCTGTTGACTCGCCAGCGGTGGTCTGGTCGTCATGCTCGATGCGGCGGCACTCGTACATGGCCCGCGCGATGCGACGCGCCAGCTCTGATTTGCCATACCCGGAGGGGCCGAAGAAAACGAGCACCGTCGCCTTGTTCTGCTCAAACACATCGGCGTTCAAAAAGTGCGCAGAGACGGTGTCCCAGATGTGGTCCTGCCCAATGTACTGAGACCTCTCGCGCTGCCATATGCGCTCCTTCACCGCGCACTCGCTGCCTTCCCGGTCTTCTCCTTCGCCGTTCGCATTCCCTGCCGCCGGTGCCGTCACCGCGGGGGAGGAGAAGGGTGGCGGTGTCGAGGTGCGCAGAGCACACGACTTTCTTGCCTGATACAGTTCGTAAATGGATTGCTGAAGAGAGGCGCCGTGCTTTGGGTGCATGCAGCGAAGGAGCTCTGTTCGTGTTTCAAGTGCATACTGCCGCCGAATGCATTCTTGTTCTATCTGCTTCACAAGAGGCCATATCTTGCTCTCCCGATGATTATCATTATTATCGTTATTATTCCTATTGCTGTTGTTTTCACTCTCTGCGCCACGTGGACGCGTGCGACTCCCTCTCTCCTCACCTCGCCGGCTGCGGCTCCACTCGGCCATCATGGCCGCTATGTACTGCAGCTCGCTCATGCCCGCGTGTGCCGCCACGTCGGCTTCCGGGTGCAGCGCACAGCAGAGCGCAAGAGCAAGATGAAACGCCAAGTCGAGCACCGGTCGCTGTCTCAAGTTTCTCGCACTCATTGCCAGAGCGGCATCCACGTGAGCGTTTTCTTCAGACCTCTGACGCAGCGCGTTCTGCTCCACTGTACAGTACGCCGACAACCGCCGCAGCTGCGCACGAAAAGTCTCGTCGCCTTTTTTCGCTTCGGCATCGTGGGCAGCGTAGGCTTTGCGAACTTGCAGGAGGGACAGCAGCAGGTGAAGCACATCCGCAACGTAGTGCTCCCGCGGGCACGACGCGGAGGCTTCGAGTGGGCCCTCGTCCGCAGCTGCCGCGGGGCTTCTCCCTCCGCGGCGGGCACTGTCCGCGTGTCGCAGTACACTTTTGACAGCACCCCACATCTTGTCTCGTTTCCGTTGCTGCTGCTTGGGCTCTTGTACGGCTACGTCAGGCGCGGCCTCCGCGCTGGCGGGAGAGTGGCGCTCGTCGTCGACGCTGCTGCTGCTACTGCTTCCCCAATTCACATCCTCATCCTCTCCGTCGTCTCCCGCCTGCTTCTCGTCGTCGTGGCCGCTGTCCTCGGGGGTGTGCCACACACGCCGCTGCATCACATCCTCTAGCTGCCCGAGCTTCTCCTCCAGCTCGGCGTCAGCGGCTGCGGCGTCGCCGCTGTCGTTGGCGCTGTGCCGCAGCTGGTCCCACCAGCAACACGCGTGCACGGCAAGCACCACAAGTGGCTCGTTGAGCTGCTCTGCGGTCAGACGCCGGCACGCCTCGGAGGCTGCCATGTTGAAGTGGACATTGCTGGCGCCGGCACCACCGCCAGCGTCGCTGGATGCGGTTTTGTCCACTTCGCTTTCCATGGTGCCAATCCATGCCTGCCACTCCTTAAACGATAGGTGGAATTTCTGGTCTCCCTTCTCGTTTTTATTTTCACTTGGTGCGGTGGTGCTGTTTCGCGCCTCGGACTCGGAGCGCACAACATAATCTAGTAGGTCCTCCCATTGGAATGAAACGAAAAGCTCCTCTTCATGAGACAAAGAACTTCCCATGATTTGTGCAATTACAGGAACTGTTTAAATACTTTATAACAACAACAGACAACGAAAAAAAAAAACGACCCGGAGACAGAAAAAGGAAAAACAAAAAACAGAGATAAGAGAAAACAAAACCAAAGAGAGTCAAGCATAACAGATAGTATTCACTCAAAGTAGCAGCTTTTATTATATTTGGTTCCTTGGTTTCTTTCGTGTGTTTGTTTTACAATCAAATTCACATGCGTAGGATGACAAAGAAGAAGAAAAAAAAAGGAGCTATCGAGGCAATGCGGGCCCCCAATCGTGCGCGGGAGGGATTAAACGTAAGTGTACATGAATACAAATACATATACATGTGTGTGTATTATAGCGGCAAACCACGTGCTACTTTCATTTGCTTTTGTGGTTTGACATCCCTCTAACGATCTTATTTTTCCCGCTCCATTACTTATTTACATAATACTTGCAGGTTTTTGCTTTTTATATAAATATATATTTTTCAAGCAGTCTGCTTCTTCTGTTTCGGAGAGGGGGTGCGGCCCTTCTTGCTGCCAGCCCTTGCGCCCTCCGCACTTTCCAGCGCCGCGGCGTTCGCCTCCATCTGTGCCTTATTTTCTGCCGCTTCCTTCTTCGCGGCTTCAAAGACTTTCGTCGCGCCTTCCAAGCCGTACACCGCCAGACGATAGCTTTCTCCCAGCAGCAGCGCACGCTTCGTTTGGGCTTCCAAATCTCTCTTCAGCGGCTGAATTTCCTCCAGCGAGAGAAACAGCTTTCGTGCTCGAAGCTGACTTACTTCCTGCCACAGTTCGACAGGGACGTCTTTTGGTCGGCGAGGCTCGTCGGCGATGTACTTTTGGAATGTGTCGGGCGGACTCTCGTCCCCTTCCTCCGCGGCAGCCTCTGCCGCACCGCCGGCCCCCTCCGTGGCCTTCTCGTCGGGTGTCGCGCCCGTCGCCGGAAGCGGCTGCGGCAGCGCCAGCAGGTCCTTCTCGAACTCAGGACCAGACGGCTGCCCCTTTCGCTCCGCGGGCGACGGCGCTGGCGTGGATGCGAAGAACTGGGTCAGCGTCTGCACTAGCTTGTGTCTTTTTTTGCCGTCGGCGAGAGACTTGACGACGCTCTCCAGCGTACCGGGGCCTCCGGCTGCGGCCGCGGGTGCGGGTGCGCTGTAGTTGTTATTGTTGTTGGCGATACTGCTCCCAGGCCGCGAAGGCGCCTTGCTGCCACGGCCACCGCCCGCGGAGCCTGGCGGCTGCTGCGGCGCCACTGTGGCCGTGCCTGGACGAAAGTAGTTCTCCCTTTGTTTCTTCCTCCACTCGTCGATTTGCAGCTGGCACAGCAGGCCAGCCGCCTCGCACACCAAACGCATTTCCCGCTCGCGCTCCTCCAGCTGAGTCGTCAAATACGCCACCGTGGTGCCCGACTGGTCGATGGTCTGCGTCAGCTGCAGAATGCGCCGAGACCACCTCTCCTGTCGCTGCTGCGGCGGCAGCAAGAGCTCCGGGAACTCTCCCACCAAGGCCAGGTCATCGTCGTGCGGGGACGGGTCGTTCGCTTTTTTTGAGTTTCCTTTCCTGGACATGAACAAAAAATGAATAAATTTGTGGGCTTCACGCCTAATGAACTTAACGGTGCTTTAATAAAAACAAGGAAAAATCGCACATTAAAAGAAACGACAGTAAAAAAAAAAAATGATAGTAGAGAAAAAGAGAAGGGCGACGGAAAAAGAGAGGGAGGGAGGGAGGGAGGGAAGCGATACAAACACGTGATAGACCAAAACTTAGCAGTGCAAACACACACTCACAAAAAAACTGTGAGCGCATTGTGATAAAGTAAAGCAGAAGAAAAAATGAGAAAAAACAAACATGATTTAGGGAAAAAAAAAATTTAACGAAAAGTGAAGTGAGTTTAACTATGGAGAAGCGTCAAAGGAAAAAAAAAAAAGAAAAGATGGTAACTAAAAAGCTTACTCATGTAATAATTTGTGGTTTCTGTATATAACAACAAACAGTATTAAAGTATGACCGATGAGGTAGAAACGTCATGTAATTAAAAAAAAAGCCCAGTAGTAGTGTAACTACAATATGTGTGTATTCCGTCCATCTCAACGATTGCCATCACAACAACAACAAAATAATACTTTTACTGTTATAAAAACATGTGGAAAAAAAAAAAAAAGAACAAAACGAAAACAGAAAAAATGCTATAGTTGTTAAAAGAGAGAGAGAGAAGAAAAAAAAAAAGGGGAAAAAAAGGAAATTGAGAAGGAGGTAGTAGAGTGCATCTACATCTTCCTAGTTTTTCTTTTTATTGCTTTTTCGGTGGTAAAATTTGCAGTGATTCAATCACTGTCTTACCTATCTTGAGCGTTCCCCCATACGCCTCCGGCAACTCGCTAGCGTCAATGTCGGCTAGCAGCTCTTTCTGGCCGCAGTCAAACCGGAGTGTCTTACGCATTTTCTGGTCTGACATGAAGGCACTGGCGAGGGGTCCGAGCTTGGAGATGAACCACGGGGCGTTGTACATGTAGTTGATGCCGATGCGCTCGGGGTAGTAGTTGCTCAGGTACTCCGTGCACTTGTCGCGCGTGTTCGTGCCGCTCTTGCTCTTGTCGCGATTCTTGTCGCTCAGCGGCGAAAAGTCGGAGATCATGGTGAGGTACTCCTCCCCCCGCTTCTGCAGCTCCTCCAGCACATGGCAGAAAAGCCGGATGAGCTCCTCGCCAGTGGCCTCCGTCTGCATGCCCATTTGCATAATCACAATGCGCCGCCCTTTGTTGTCGAACCCGCCGATGTTCAGGTAGCCGCAGTTGATGGCTTTGTCGAGGCGGCTGACGTCAATGATGAACGGCGTCTCCGTCCTGCGCCACTTGATACACTTGAGCAGCAGTGCTTTGGCCTTCTCGCGGTTGCCCTCGCACTTACGAAAGAAGCGGAGGTATGTCTGGATGGGCAGGTTGTTGTTCACCGCCTTTTTCATCCCAGGGCTTTTTGGTTCCGCGGGCGTGGGTTGCGGGAGGAAATGAACGTCCCCCGGGGCCAGCATGGTGCACGGGCACTCCTGCTCTAGATACGCAACGCCGTCCAAATCTTTCTGCGTCGGCGGCGGAGCAGCTGCGGCGGTCATGACGAAACGTTCGCTTTCTGTTTATATAATTTGTAGGTATATATATATATATGCTAATACAGAAGAGCGGTGATCGAAAACAATAATAAAATGTGAGTAGAAGCACAACAACGGCAGGAAAAAAAAAAAAAAAAAAAAAGAGAAAAAATAATTGAATAGTTAAAATAATAAATGGGTTTAGTGAAACTTGCTCTAAACGGAAAACTGTTGCAAAGATACTGTAATAAAGAAGAAACAGAAGTGTAAAATGAAAACGATACATATATCAAATGAGAACGCACACACGGAGAGAGAAGGAGAGAAACCGCAGTAGGCACATCTTCACGACACGCGCACCTGAGCAAAAGAAGAAAAAAACGAAGAGCGGTTATATTATATATATATATATGAAGAAAGAGAAAAACTGTTTACAAATAAAATATATAGCAATACATACAACAATATTTTGATAATAATAATGATAATAATGATAAAGAAAAGAAAAAAAAAAAAGAAAGAAGAAAAGAAAAGAAACAGGACGTTAAAAGGTATTACTAAGCTCTGCTCTGTTCTCTAAAAAAAAAAAAGATTTACTTCTTTACTTTATGTTTACTTGGCGTCATTTTTCTCTGCCTGATCTGCTTTCTCGGCTTTCTCGGCCTTCTCGGCCTCTGCCTTCGGGTCGGGACAGGGCTCCTGCTTAATCTTCTCCAATAATTTTGCGATTCTGTCCGCGTCGTAAGTGCCAAAGGCCTCAAAGTTTTCGTAGCCGTTGTCGGGCAAATCGCCCCCCACGCACTGGGGCAGCTGGCTCTTCTTCACGTGGGCGTCCATGTCCTTCAGGTTGTGCCCGACCAGCACCATCTTCTTCCGCGTGCCTGCGTCGATGAAGGGGCGGGAGAGGGCCATGAGGAAGCCGATGTACCACGGGTAGTTGTACATGAGCATCTTGCCCAGTCGCTCGGGGTAGTAGGTCTGCGTGATGTGCGACGTCTGCTTGCGGGTCTCGGCGGGGCGCTCGTCGCCGTCGGCCGAGGACGTCTTGATCTTCTCCGTTTTGTTGCGGCCGCCAAAAAGGGTGAAGTCGACGACCCACGTGACCGTCTCGTAACCGCGCCGCTGCATCTCCTCCATGAGAAAGATCAAATGGTTCACGCGCTCCACCGTCGAGCACGGGCTCTTGGCGCCGAGCCGCACAATCACGACGGGGCGGCCGTCGTTGCAGAAGCCGCCAATGGCGGTCGTGTGGTAGTCCATCATGCGCTGCACCTCGGACCGCTTGATCGCATACGGCTTCGCCTCCGCGCGCCACTTGAGCGTGCTCTCGAGCTGCTCCGCCGCCTTCTTGAAGTTGTTCTTGCGGGCGCGCGCGAAGCGAATGTACACCTGCGGGATGCTCTCCGCCCCCTTCGCCTTCGCCTCCGCCTCCGCCGCTGCGTTTGTTGCCGGTGTGACGGCGGCGGGCGGCTGAGAGCCCTCTTTCTTCTCAGTCTCGTCGGCCTCTTGCCCCGCCTTTGCCGCTTCTGCTTTTGCGTTTCCGCCGTACTTGGCGTTGAAGGCGGTGAAGTCGTAGGAAAGGAAGTAATCTTCGGGGGGGACAGCAGACACGGGAAATTTTTCCTGTAGCTTGCGAGCACACTCAATCTCATGCTCATCGGCGGGGGTGACTTGGGACATGGCGTTTAGTTTTTTTTTTTGTGTTGCGGTGTCTTTTGATGGGTTTTATGATAATAATTACAGAAAAAGNTGTGTTTATGACTAGTTCCTTTTTTTTTTTTTTTTANATTGTTTTTGTCGTTGTTGCTGTATTTTTAGTAATAATAATAATTAGAAAAAAAGTTGTGAGTTGAAAGCACACACGAAAAAAAAAAATACTTAATTATATAACTAGACTAGAAAAAGAAAAGCACCTTTGATTGCAATGTGTATTTGTTAGTTTATTTACTGTTTTGATATATGTATGAAAAAGCTGTGCGCGCATGGTGTAAGTCAAGAAAAAAAGAATAAGGGGGAGGGAGAAAAACACGTAATTGCGATAGTGAAGATAGAAAGTACACTAACATAAAATTGCACTAACAGTGCTTTTCGCTAATACACACGCATAAGCATACGTTTAAAGTTCACAACGCGGATTTGTACACACTACAGTTTAAAAGCTGAGTCCAAAATAATAATAATGATAGTAATAAGATATGTGAGAAAGGGGAAAATAACAGCCAACGACAAGAATAAGCCCAACAAACAAAAAACTTGCGCATGGATGTACCGAAATAAAGGCACACACGGATACATACACGCACACAAATACAGAAAAAAAAAAAAAACTACTCAATCGCAGGGCGAAACGATGTGAACAACAAAACGTCAGAAAAAAAAAAAAACTTAACTGCCTACGCTTTAGTGCGCTGCTCATCTCGATAGTTCTTCAGCTTTCGCCACTCGCTCTCTGTAATCACGTGTCGCGTGCCGCAGTAGATGCACCGGATGCCCTCGTTCGCGCTGTCGCTCTGATGCCGTGCAAGCTGCTCGCTCATTATTTCTTGGAACACCGCCTCTGGCAGCGTTATGAAGCTGTTGAGAATGTCGAACTTGGAGCACCGGCAGAAGAAGTCCAGCGAGCAGCGCTTGGCCTCGGCGGCGTTGAGCTTCAGACTGGTGGCGCCCGGCGAGTGCGGGGCCGCGCCCCACACCAGCTGTCGCAGAGGAGCAATCTTGCGCTCCACCTCGCGCAGATTGGCGTTCGTGAAGTGGCGCGCCTTCTGCGCGGCGAGCGCCGCGCCCTCGTAGTCGCCTGTGAAGAGGCTCAGCACCTCCTGCGTGAGATACGGGCTCACCTCCCCGCCCTGCTGCAGCTCGTCCTTGTTCAGCAGACGCAGCAACGGCGCGCTGCTGCCCTGCGCGGCGAGGGCGTCTCCGGGGCTGGTGCCGGGTGGCAGCTCAGCCGCGGCGAGCTGCACAAGGCGCCGCTGCACCTCAAACACGTGACGCTCCGCCTCGCCTCCGGCGGCGAGGGGCGTGAGGAGAAGACCGCACGACTCTTGCACAGCGCTTCCGCTCGTTGCTGCCCCGTCCCCGGCCGGACGGGCTCCCTCTCCTCTTAACAAGGTCTCACACCACACGGCCGCCACGACACCGTCCGACGACCTAAAGTAGTTGTACGCGTGCAGCGTCATGTTGTGATGGTAGTAACGATATAGTCGGCGCAGTGTTTGGCTAAGCGCCGGGTCTGCTGTGTCCTGCTGTAGCAAAAGGGCGTCGAGCGGCGGTAGCAGCTGCAAACTGAGCGGCACCTCCGTCGTCGCCGTCGTCGCCGCCGACTCAGAGTGCTCGGAAGTGCACAGAAGAGAGGCAAAGTTGGCCTTCACAAAAGACACAAACTTTTTCTTTTGATTGTAAAGTACCTTGTCCACTTTGAGGCCAAAGTCGTCGTGAAGCATGTCGGCGCTTGCGTCGTGCTCGTCGCGCAGCTGTCGAAGAAAGGACATCATGCGATGCTCCTCGTCCCCGTCACCCTCGGCGCCCACTGCTTCAGCCGTCTCAGCGGACGCCTTGAGATAGCACCGCGTCTCGCCTAGTGCCATCGACTCGGACAGAATAACAAACTTACCCGCCGTGTAGCGCATTTCAACGCGCTCCTCCTTCTCGAGCTGGGCGGCTAGCATGTTGAGAAAGCTAAGGTTCGTGCCGAGTAGCTCTACGCTGTTTGCGATTGCCTGTGCGACGTCGGCACTGCCCGCTGCGCCGTCCGCGGCTGCTAAAACAGAGGGCAGAAATTGTCGAATCAGGTCGTGTTTCTCAATCGTGTCGCGCAAAATGCCTCGGTTTTGAATAAAAGTAAGGCGGATAGTGCCGTCCTTGTTAGGCACGACCAAGCTGATGTCTCTCGTTTTCAAAGTGTGAAGGAGCTGCTTTTCATTCGCGCTCATCGGCGGCTTCGTTGTCGTTGTTGCGCAGCGGCACACACGCGACCCACGCACGGCACATTGCCGCAGCACGAAGGTGGAGTGCATCGACGGTATTGAAAGAAGTGTCGTATACGTGTATGGCTTAATGTAATGCAGCCTTTT
>AUXK01000146.1:0-13193 GCA_000482165.1 Strigomonas oncopelti | reverse complement strand
TAGCTTTTTGTTTCGAAGAAGAACAAACTAAAGTCAGTGAAGATATAATATATATCACTTTGGGATGCAGAGAAGTTTTTGAGGAAAAAAAAAAAGAAGGCAAGGCGGATGAGTAGAGAAAAAGATAACGCAGATATGTAGGTATTCGGGTGGGTCCAGATTCGCATACATTGCACTTTTTGTTACACTGCTTTTAATTTCCGAAAGAATAAAGCAATAAAAACCTAAATCTAAAATAGATATAAATTAAAAGGATATAGTGATTTGCAATTGTGTGCTTATTAACACAAAACGATTGTATATATCTATTCAGGAAAAGATGAAGTGCTTTAGTGCATACGTGTGTAATACAAACGAGAAAAAAGATTGTGCGTTTGTCTTTGGGAGCGCCGAATAATATAAAAGCGAGTAATGATACAACAAGCGAATGCAAATATATTGAATCCCGTAAGAAAGACGACAAAAAGACCAGATACGTTATCACGTTTATCTATATAATATTATGTTGGGCGAAACTAAAGTTGCGCAAAGCAATTTTTTGTTGTTGTTTTTTTACAGCAACTAATGGCGCGTTAAGACGCCATTGTCGTCGAAACAAAGCCCTGCCTTGCGTATGAGACAAAGTGTTAAAGGGCGCACGGAACACAAACAGCAAAAAGTGACAATCCACTTGACCACAGCGCACGTTGTCCTATTGAACTTTTATTCGCGGTTTCACGAATGGGCAGGCCTGCTGTCATCGCCAGCCTTGTCTCGCAATTGACCGCTGCGCACGTTACCCTCCCCTTTGTACTGAAACCCGCGTTGGAAAGGACGGGACAAGGGAATACTGTGTTGGGAAACCGTTTGTGCTAAGACTTGCAAAGGCGTGCTAGCGTGTTACTCAATTTAGTATTCTCATGCGAATGGCATTACTGCGGCTTCTCAGAGTCAGCTTAAGGGGCCTCCAATTGGTAGAAACAGCGCGTAGGTAACATTTGCAAGTCTGTTAAGCAACAATTCCGTAGGTTAAAAGGTAACGCCCTGTCTCAAAGCCGTGAAAACGTGTTTTTCATAATTCCGAAATAGAACTCCATGTTACACTGCCAAACTGTATAAAATTAAAGCGAGCCATACGTAGAGGCAAAAAAGAGAAAAAAAAAACATACCGTTTTGGCTACGGACCGACGCGAATTTACTTGTCTTCTCTCGCGTCCCAAGTTTTGCGATACGATTAGCATCTACGCTGTTGTAAATGGCAAAAGTGCAAAGGAGCACATCGAGACTACAAGAGTCGCCACGGTGACTCAAAAACCAAGTGGCCCACATGTACGGCGCTAACGGCGTGCAGCTTGTGGAAAAAGAAGTCCCTACCGGACGAGAAAACAAGGTGCTTTGCAGCACTGCTAAACCCAACGGCATCGCTGCTTGGGCCCACGTTTCATCGTACTACACCAAATTCAACGAGATTCGCCGTTAAGTAACTCTGCAAGAAATTTTTGTGGTTCAGATAATGAAGTTCAAACCCGCATAGTGCCAAATAGAAGGCACACGGTCAAAACCTCAAAGTGCGGCTGATAAACTCTTTTTACTTTCCTGACTGGTGAGTGTAGAAAAACACACAAATCGTGAAAACAAAAACGAGCAGTAGTAACAGTATCAATAACACAAAGGCGTGGTACGAATAACGCGTTTGCGGTCTTTAAAAGCAATTTCGGGCGTTCTTGGCGGTTGCTTTAGCGCACAAACAGCGGATCCAGCAGCATTAACCATAGCGGAAAGGCACAGCGGAACACGCGTACGGCGCGTCACGGCGTGGCATGCGTTGTGCCCAAAAAAAATGTATAATGTGTGATTTCGCGCAGGGGCAAGAACGGGCCGGCACGCGCGGCGACAATTAATCGCATAGGAAACAATAATAATAAAAACAAAAAAGAGTGCATACTAGGGCCTCAGGGGTGCCACGCACACACCCAGCTGCATAGGCATCCATGAAATGCGCGGCCACCCCCCCCCCACTCCTAGCAAGTCGGGATGGGCATCGTGGCAGTGGCAACGCAAAGAAAATCGCCATTGATGCCCTCTTCCTGCATTCTGCACCGACGAACGAGGGCATATTCCGTTATTGACGAGCTTGTTGTGCGATTGAACTGTCAAATCGATGCACTTTACTAAATAATAATTTAAATTGCTTGATTTCCTCTATTGTTTTTCCATTAAATATGCTTTTTTTTTCATTAAATTATAAATTGTATTTTTTTTTTTTTCTTATGATACGCAAAAGTAGGCTGCATTGCATGTTGCTGGTTGTATAACGGCAGCGTAAAAAAAAAAACTTTTTTTTTGATATTGTTGTTTTCCTTTTTCCTTTTCTACTACTTCTCTCAACTTTTTTTTGTGTGTGTGATGACTTGAAGTCTATAGGCTGAAAGCGTGTATGCTACAGCTTCTCCTCCGCACCCAAAAAAAAAAGCCGCGCGCACGAATACTTTGCCTTACACTTCTCGCCTATTGTTTGCTCCTATGCGGTGCATTTTTTTTATGCAAAGTGCCGTCGTGGTTCTACGAAAGTGCTCGACCAGGTGAAGCGTACGTTTCTGACGATCAATTTTTCGGATGTCTTCGCATAATCTTAGCCAATGCAAACGGGAAACCGCGAATTCCGTTCTTAATCATTCCGGTGACTTTGGAATACTTGGAGCTAAAAACGTTTATTTGCAATTTAACTGTGCCTGTTGGCTATCTGATGCTAATTAACAACGGTGTTTTTACTCCTCTCCGCGACTTGCTCGAAAGAGTAATCGCGATGGGGATCAGCGACCGAATTATTTACAAGGACCATCCTGAAAATATTGGGTATGCAGCAGCAGTTAACGAAGGGTTTCGCTTCGCTTTAACGTTTGCAACTGAAGAGGTGCCATGGGTGTATGTTTCCAATTGCGATGTTCGCTTTCAGAGAACATTTCTCACCCGGTTTGTTAATGCAGTAAATTTACAGATCGAAAATGACAGTCTCCTTATGGACGACTTACGAATAAAAGTGCAAAGTGAAAAGTCGAGCCCGTGCACCGTGGCTGCAGAGCGAGATGTGAGCAATGCGAGACTTTTGCCCCAATACGTTAGGCGAGATCCACTGAAATCGGAAAACAGAATAGTTGCGGGTCGCTACGGTCTTTTTTTTCCCAACTGCTTTTTTGAGATGAGCTCTTTCGCTGTGAGCAGACTCCATCTCGAAACAGTAGGCCTTCTGGACGAGAATTTTTATCCGGCGTATGGTGAAGACTACGACTACAAGTGGCGCTCGGAGGCCTTTGGATTTGAGCATATGCTTAGTCGCTGTGGGGAATTTCGGCACTTTGAGAATGCCAATTTAAAGATACTAACCGCGCCAATTAACCTTGAGTTTCCAAGTGCTATTCTGAGTCGTCCAGAATTCTCACAGTACGCGCGCTTTCACCGAATGAATTATTTTCCAATTCGTAGAGAGTACAGGCGCGCCAAATGGTTTCCTTATAGTCACACTCTTGTAGTCGACGTCGGTCGAGTGCAGCTTCCATTTGATGGCAAACTGCCACTCGATATGTGGGTTAGAGATAAGGAAAGAACTTTTGCAATTTGGAGAATTGGTGAAGGCTTCCAGTGTGCGTGCGATTATAAAGCGTACAACGCCACTCTCATTGATGATCTCTCTAGCAAATTTTGAGTGTTGCTGACCTTCTTGTTGCGATTTTAATTTTTATTATTATTCCCTTTGTCACAATGCCTCACGTGCTCACCCTGCAATTTTTTATATATATGCGCGCTAATAATTTTTTTGTTTGTTTGTATGTATGTTTGTTTGTTTGTTTGCTCCGTTTTGTTTTCTGCCTTTCATCATGTTTTTCTATTTTGTCTCTAATTTTTTTTTTTTTTTTTTTTTTTTTTTTTTTACGGTTCCTGGGGTGTTTGCACGACTTCGGCAGAATTAAGCAGCTTTAAGAATAAAGCACATTGCATGCTGCATACTTTGCCTGCTTCCCTTCCTCTCCTTCGTCAATTGTTTTATTATTATTATTATTTATTTACTCTTGTTGTTTTCACTCTTTCTCTCTCTTTCTCTCTCTCTCCACTTTTACGTGCATGCTCTTGTTGCACTCAAACCAAATAGAAAATAAGGACAAAAACAAAGTAAAATAATAATAATAATAATAATTATTATTATTATTAGGAAGCTAGCGAAAACGAGGAAACTAAAGTTTTTTTTAACTGTTATTGGAAAGGCGCAATGGATGTTTCTTCGGACGACTACGATGTGAGCATCATGATCAATGCCATAAAGGAGGTGCAAGCAGTTCTAAATGCAAAGAAATACGGAACATTTTCTGAACTGGACACTGAAGTCGCCAAAACCTTAAAACTTTACGCACCATTTGGCGATGGCTTCGAGCGCTTCCGCATTAGCCTTGTCAAAGATGCAGCAAGCAGCAGCGATTTGCAGAAGAGTTGTAGGGAAATGAACACGCTTTGCGAAACACGCATTCAGGACTGTGAGTGCAGTCAGAAGGACCAAATTAACGACATTCTCCCCTTTATCCGTAACACCTCGCGGATTATCGTACACGGGTCCGGCAAACTACTGGCCCTCGCAATCGCCTGTGCCATTCAGGAGCATGAAGGTGTGCGCTTTTATGTATGCGAGGGGCGACCGTCCCGTCCAAGCTGTCCCAATGGCTCTGGTGAAGCTCTCATTCAAAACATCTTAGAAACACCGGAGGGTCTTCGCTTGAAGGATAAGATTCGCGAGTACTGTGTGGTTATTCCCGACAGCGGCGTTGCATCGATCATGAACAATGCCGACTTTATTGTTATGGGCGCGTACTGCGTAACCGAGCATGGTGGATTAGTGCACTCTACTGGGTCTCTTCAAGTGGCCACCATCGGTTGCTCTAGAAATGTGCCGTGCTACGTTCTTTGTGAGACCTTCAAATTTTCCCACATTTTCCCTTTGAGCACTGAAGACCTCCGGCAGCCTGCGGACAGCAGCAGTGTTGTCCCGCTCGTCGAATTTGTTCCACCCTCAATGATTAGCCTCATTTTTTCCGAGAAGGGCATTATGCCTCCGTCCGCCGTTGCCGACGAAATGTTTCGCTTTCACACTGCCCCGCTTGCAGCCTGGAAAAAGTAAGTACACACGATGGAGCCCGAACGTAATGGATAATGAAAAAAAGGGTTGTGGGCGTCATGCGCAGTGGTCTTTCCTGTCTCGTTCGATATATATATGTTATATACAAATTTGTGTTTGCATATATATATATATTTTTTAATTTATTTAAAGTAATTAAATAAACAAAAAACAACTAATTTTTTTTTTTTTTTTTTTTTAGTCACATCACGCCGTACATATACGAAGTCTCGAGAAAAAAAAGAAGTTTTCTTTGTTATTTCTCCCTCCTGTGTCTGAATCAGCTTGCTTCTCCGCATATGCTTTAACTCAACGACTGTTTACATCTACATATACTCTTGTTCTTGTTGAGCTCTCGAATTTTTTTTCACTATCGCGCAGAGATACAAAGGAAAAGAAAAGAAAAAAAAAAAGTTAAAGTGTTTATTTATTCTTTTGCTTAGCCACACTATGCCCTGCAACTGCGGACGTAACGTCGGGCTCCACAACCACCTCGGCGACGTGGGCATGCGTGAAGGCGGCGGCTTTGGTATCGGAACTCCTTTAAACAATTGCGTAGACCTTCCTTTTATACAAGTGTGGAATTCGAAGAACACACCCCGGGAAGCAGAGCGCATTTTCTCCACCAAAACCACTAACAATAACGACCCCATCTGCAGTGACGGTGATCCAGAGCTGCTCATTCTGGCTCCATTAAACACCGCTTGCCGCATAAAGGGCGTGTCCATATTGGGGCCTGTCTCCGACAACGCTCCATCGAAGGTGAAAATATTTGCGAACCCTGTTGAAGTAAATGGGTTCGACTCCATTCGACGATTGATCCCACAAGAGGAATTTGAATTGTCGCAGGTCGGGGACGACGACCGAATTGTGTATAAACTAAACCCTGTGAAATTTTTAAACGTTTCACGGCTGGCTTTTTTCTTTGAACACAGCTTCGACGAAGAAGAAACACAACTTCTCCGCATTGATCTTTTTGGCGAAAACACCGGAAAGCCAACTCACGACCAAGTCGCAACAAATTTGGTGTACGAAGGAAGACCAAACCCCGCAGATCACGAGCAAGTCGAGGAGAGAAAACAGTTTTTGCCTCGGGAGGGGTGGTTTAAAAAGCAGTTTGCACCCGCGTGCACGTGCAGGAAGAGAGAGAGAGACACACACACATACACACACACACGCACGCATACACACAGCCACATGTAACTTGATGATTGCGTTTTCCTTTTGTTTTTTTATTTGCGCTCCCCTCTCTTCACCTCTGTTAATTTAACACTGTCTATTTGCGTGTGAAGCTTGCTTTTTCTTTTTTTTTTCTTAATTTTAATATCAACACTGCTGCGCGTTTCAAACGCCCTGACTATAGAATATGTTCTTTTTTTTTTCCTATATAATTCTTTTCCCTTCCTCCTTACCATCCCTCTCCCTCTCTCCTTTTCTTTATCTCTTTCTTTCTCTTCCTCTCTCTCTTTTAAATCTTATTATTTAAATTGTGTCAGTTTACTCGCTGTTGTTTAAGTGTGCTAGTTTCAAATTTTGTTACTTTTGCTGTCACGTATCAAATTATATACCTATTGTTTCGTCGACTGAATTATGCTGCAAAGGCCCGAAAACACTTTGCTGCACGAGCCTACGTATCCCAAGGATGCGGTCCGGTGCTTGACTGAAAACGGCCCGGCCCAGAGCGCCAAGACCCTTTTCCCCGCCGAGCCCGCCGTTATGGACCCGCAGCTCAGCGAGGCGGTGTCGCTTGGCACCACGATCCTGGCGGTCAGCTACAAGGACGGTGTGGTGCTGGCGGCCGACTCGCGTACCTCGTCCGGCTCTTATGTGGTAAACCGCTGCTCCAACAAGCTGACCAAACTGACGAAAAAAATCTACTGCTGCCGAAGCGGGTCCGCAGCGGATACGCAAGCGTTAGCGGAAAGGACGTCCAATTACCTGGAAAGCTACCAGACCGATATTCAGCGCGACGTGAACGTGGCGACCGCCGCGAATCTGTTCCAGAAGATGTGCTACATGAACAAGTGGAGCATCTCCGCCGGCATCATTGTCGCTGGCTACGACCCGATCAACGGGGGCTCGGTGTACAGCATTCCGTCCGGAGGCTCGTGCGTCAAGCTGGACTACGCGCTCGGCGGCAGCGGCTCCATTTTTCTCTACTCCTTCTTTGATGCCAACTACAAGCCGGATATGTCCAAAGAGGAGTGCGTGAAGTTCTGCCAGCGGGCCGTTGCCCACGCCTATAGCCGCGACGGGTCGAGTGGCGGCCTCATCCGCACCATTGCACTGAGCGCGGGAGAGCCGGAGGACATGACGGTGCCGTGGAACAAGACTCCTTACTGCATGGAAAAGGATCCCAAGTATCAGGCACAGGCTCTGCAAAACCCCCCTTTTAGCAGCACAGTGAAGGTCACAAAGAACCAGGAAAGAAGTGACGAACAGAACATATAGCCGGTGATTGCACTTCAGCTGTCGCTGGCTGGATGAGACGGGGAGATGGAGACGGCCAGCATAGGAAAACGGATATTTTGAGAAAAGGAAAAAAAAACAATATACACACATCTTTATATATATATATATATATATAAACAAATTAGAGAAACATTATTCCAAGAAGAAACAGCTTGAAAGGAAAAGACAGGAAATGGGAGAAGATGGAAAAACATGTCAACGCTGCAGAACGTTTTGTCTTTGATCTTCCTTTTTATTTGTTCTTTTAATTCCCCCTTGTTCGTTGTAATTAACGCAACTAAAGCTTTTTTGGTGTTATTCTTTTAAACTTTTTCTCTCTTTTAGTTTGAAATCAACTTTCGTACTTGACTTGATTATCATCAATTTTATTTTATTTTTTTTTTTTTCTATGCCATTTGTTTTCTACGTACACGCGTGCAACGCTGCTGCAAGTGGTGGTGCTGCTGACTCGTTCTTGGTCAGTGTTGCAAAAAACGTACAGGCATGCAATATTCTCTCCCTTGCCCGTTCGTTCTTATTGATATTGCTACTATTCATATTTGTTTCTGCTTTTCTTTTTTTTTTTTTTTTTTTTTTTTTCACTCCTTCACTGGCAATTTTTGTAGAAATAGATTCGCTAAGTATTATCATTCTAGAAACACTCGCAGAAAATGAAAGCGCAGGTGTTGAGGAAGAGCATTGCCTCGCTCTATGCCGGTCCTGTGATCAAATCATACACAGACGCGTGTGAGGCCCCTGTCGGTATGTGGTCCGGTGCCATCCCGCTCAAGCAAGTCCGCTCCAACCGCAACGGGCCCCTAGCGCGCACGGTCGAGAAGACGTACTCCCACCCTCGCGAAATCCCTCCCGACCAGCTGAGCTTCAACGACATCGACTCCATGTACTGCATAGGCAACGACGAGCTGATGCAGTACTACCCGGAGGGGCTTGGCGGCAAGGTGATGCAGCTGATGCCGCCCGGTCACCCGCGCGGCTTCTTGTATCGAAAGGAGAGCCACCTTCTCAACTGCTATATTGACAAGGTGCAGTTTTGGGAGTCCAAGCGGAGCGTACTGCAGACGCTGACCAACGGTCGGTCAGGCTTTATCCTCGACGGCCCGACGGGGAGCGGGAAGAGCGCGCTCCTGTGTCAGGCGGTGCACTACGCTCGCATGCGCAACTTGCTTACCCTGTACATCCCCAACGCCAAGACGTGGACGCACGGGGAATGGTGCTGGCCCAGCACCATCCTCCCCGGCTTCTTCGACGCCCCCGACGCCGCGCGCGACTTCCTCAAGTACTTTGCGATTGCGAACCGGCAGATTTTGCTGAACTGGAAGCTCAAGTGCACCCCTTCCGACCTACCGCTGGAGAAGAACGAGCCGCAGCCAGAAAATCTGTACCAGCTGTGCGAGTGGGGGCACCAGGCCGTGGCGCCCGCGTCCGTGGATAGGCAAAGCGTGTGCGTCAAGTACCTGCTGGACGAGATTAGCGCCGAGAAGGAGAAGCCGATTGTGATCGCCGTGGACGGTTGGAATCTCTTCTCGCACGACACGCACTTCCGCTACCCCCATCCTGACTTTTTGCGCACCCTCTCCTCCTTGAACGACGGCAGCACCGATGTAGACCTGTACCCGCAGGAGCTCCCCCGCATCCCCGCCTCGCGCCTCAGCTTCGTTCGCGGGCTGAACAAAATCATCTTAGCCAAGGACGAGCCGAACAAGTTTTTCATCACGTGCACCACTAGAGACTTCAAGCCGTTCGATGGCGTCAGCGGCTTTGCCGACGTCGAGAACGACCGCTACGCGAGCAGCCTCGACGAGTACGCCCCGTACGACGCAGAGAAGGACTCTTTCTTCCACCCCATCCAGCTGAACAACTTCACCGAGTACGAGTACCGCGCTTTTTTGCGGTTCGCCATCAACTCCGGCGAGCTGGCGGGGCTCGGGTGGGGCCCGATGTGGCACTACTCAAGCGACTTTGAGCGAAAGCTGTACAAGATTGGTTTCATGTCAGGGCGAAACCCGCAGCGCGTGATCGACCACTACCACCAGGAAATGGTCTGGCGCTACGAGTACAAGAGAACCCGTCAAAAGCAGTACCTTCTCTCTCGCAATCGCACCGGCTCCTTTGCGCGTGGTAACAGATCGGGGGCTGCTGCGGCCTCCCAGTAGCGACTATGATACCGATGCACAGCCGGGAATACAACGATGACGATGGGGAGGTGAAACCAACAGGCGCAGTGGCTTGAGGCAATAATGATGGTGAAGGCGCATTTGCACTTTCTACCTTTTTTATCTTTCTGTTCTCAGAATACATTCACTGGTTTGGTGTACTATTCTTTTTTTTATTTTTATTGTTGTTGTTGTTGTTGTTGTCTTCACCTAGTAAAGCTTTTACTTTTACAATTATTGTTTTTCTGTTTCTAAATAAACAACAAAAAAAAAATGTGATAGTGTCCTAATGCCTGTACTTATTGGGCACCATTATTTAATATCTCCATAAACTAAGAAGTGAGCCAGTAGCACTTTCGATGCCCTTATTTGCTAACTGTACCGTGAGGTGCTGCGATCTTCCTTTTACATGTAAACTGAGCGTGGCGTGATGAACACTTACGAGCACACCTCCAATGCGCCCGTTTTCTATTTTTGAGTGACTTTGCTCTTGTCTTTCACCGTTCTTCTCCCGCTTACTTTTCTACAAAAGAATTTAGCTGCATCGGTGTGTCAGCGGCATGACTAAAAAGCGGCAGTGCCGTCGGCAGGCGCCTATCTACAAAAACTACGATAGTCTCAAGCGCTTCTACAACGTTGCCCCGCTAGCCACCGCCGAGCGCCGCTCCCTGCTCCCTATCTACACCACCGCGTACAGCCGACGAGGGGCCCTCGGGAATCTGTACACCGTAGGCTCTCCGCGTGAGCAGCACGTGTGCGACATCATGCGCACTTTTACACCGCTGACGTGCACAAAGGAGGTGGTCGATCTCTACTTGGAGGTGGCGGCTTTGGTGTCTGTATACTGTAGCACGGCCGAATACATGGAAAAACTTCCCGAAATAAAAAAATTGTAAATTGTGCTTGAAAAAAAAATAAAGTGCAAATGCCAACCCAAACAAACAAACGGGGAAAAAAAAAAAATGGAGTCGGCAATTTGCACAGCAAACATTCTAAGCGTTGCTTCTTCTGTCAATGTGTTGCCTTTATTATTATTATTTTTATTATTGTTATTGCTGTTATCACGTCGATTCGCTCTCTCTCTCAATTCTTTTTCTTCTTTGTTCGCCTTTCCTTTGCTTGTCTTGTCTCCCCCCGGCACGCGACTTGTAGCTCGATTGCTGCGCAAAGTAGTGATAAGCAACGAACGAACAAAGCAAACTAGGAATATACTGCAGAGCGAAAATCCAAATGAAAATTATAGCGACTGCTGCCAGACAAATACGAGAGGGTAGAGAGGTGGCGGTGGACACCTTTTTGGACGCGCTGAAGAAGGCGACCAAGATACGAGGTGTGCGGAAGCAGTTGTGCAGCGTGGTAGGCAAGACCATCATCATCGGTCCCATTCGCGGTCACGCGTGCGATTTCGCTAATTACTTGTTATCTAATGTTTTGGTCGACGAGTCGGCCGCAAACATTGTCCTTCTCGGCAACTACATCGACGGCGCGCACCAGTCGATCGAGGTGCTCTACCTGGTGGCGCTCCTGATTATCCACTCTGGCAAGACTGTGGTGCCGCTCATCGGCAGGCACGAGCTGCTGTACCCCATCCAGCCGGAGAACTTCGGGTCGCTGCGCAACGAGCTCATTCTGCGGTGCAATCACTCCCACAAAAACATCGACGACTACGAGGTGGTGGTGAAGCTTTTCTTCGCCTCACTCAACACGGCGTGCCTTGTGGAGGGCCGTCTCTTCTGCGTGGCTGGCGGCCCCGCGTCCGGCTACAGGCACTTGGGGGACATCGGGGCGGAGACCTCGCAGGAGGAGCTGCGCGAGTTTGTGTTGAACGAGCAAATGGACGAGGACGAGGAGCGGATAGCAGACGGGAACGCATTTGTGTCGCAGCCAAGTGAGCAGGCGTTCCGGTTTACCTTTAATGCCGTGTGCAACTTTTTGAGTAGAAACAATTTAGTGATGATGATCATCGGCATGGAGTACCACACAAGTCGACCCGACTACGACAGTTTCGCGCGCCCAAACCACTACAAGGAGTCGATTTACTTCCCTGGCTTCATGTTCGGCCGCACCCACCCCGACACTAAGGTGCCAGCTGTGCTCACCATTTTTTCCGCGCCCGCGTTTTGCGGCGTCAACCGCAACGGCGCGTGTCTCGTGACCACCACAAGCGATCGCATCGCAGTGCACGAGCTGACGGTGTACAGCCGGCGGCCGCTCATCACGCCGGGTGCGCAAGACCACAGCTTTTCCTGGGCGCAGCCGATGATGGAGCGCGCCATCACATCGATCTTGCGCGATATGGTGTTCGGCAACATTGTCGAGAAGCACGACTGTGAGGTCGACGCGGAGTACAAGCACTTGGAGGGCGTGGCCACGGCCAAGATGCGGCGCATGTGCCACTTGCTCAAGTCGTACGATCTGCCATTGCCAGAGCTGCCAAAGTAAGAAGACGGAGCTGTTGTACTTTTTCTCTTGTCACTTTGACATGTTTAAGAAGCGTCGATGACAATGGTAATTATTCAAGTCTTCGTGCTCTATCGATGGATTAAAATATCGCTTTTTCAATAGTACAGTGTCTCTTTCGCACCCGCGAACTCTTTCTCTCTTCACTGCATATTCTCTTTTTTTTCCCTCTCTTCTCTCCGCCTCTCTTTCTTTCTCTTTTTCGGTATTACCATCATTTTTGTATATATACATTTTATTTAGTCTTGCTACCTTTCAACACAGATATCCTTCTCATCTACTGCATTTCCGCCACACATTATCGCCCCCAGCTCTCGCCGTGCCAAGCATGTCTCGCCTTCTCCCCCACTACTCCAAGGGCAGCACTGCGTTCCTCTGCATTGACCTGCAAAAGGCCTTCTCGGAGCGGATCGCAAACTTCAAAAACTGCGTTTTCGTCGCGAACCAGTTCGCTGCTTTTCACGAAATTGTCCCTCAGCACACGAAGTACATCGTCACCGAGCAGTACCCCAAAGGTCTCGGCCACACGGTGCCCGAGGTGCACGTGCCCAAGACGGCGCTGGTTGCCTCCAAGACCTGCTTCACGTGCGTCACCCCTGAGGTCGCAGAGGCGCTCAAAAACTACGAGAATGTGGTCATCTTTGGAATCGAGGGACACGTCTGCGTGCTGCAGACCGCCGCGGACCTGCTCGATTTGAAGAAGCGCGTCTTTCTGCCCGTGGACGGCGTCGGCAGTCAGAAAAAGACGGACCTCGAGGGCGCAATCAGCCTCATGCGCACCTGGGGCCCCGACCTCGTCTTCTCCTCCGCGGAGTCCATCCTGCTTCAAATGACGAAGGACGCGAAGGATGCCGAGTTCAAGAAAATCGCGAACATCCTGAAGAACCAGCACCCGTTGCCCATTTAAACCATATAAAAAATAAAAATAAAAAATAAAAAATAAAAAAAATGAAACGAAAGAGAAGAGG
>AUXK01000145.1:0-13194 GCA_000482165.1 Strigomonas oncopelti | reverse complement strand
ATTTTAATATTATCATTGTTAATTCAAATAGTTGAAACAGTGTACACACAAATTTGTTTGCAGAAAAAAAAGTTACTAGTTTAGTGAAAATTGAGAAAAACATTAAAACATGCACGTCTAGGAGTAAAAAAATAATAGTAATACAGGGTGACAACAACCAGAGGCGCCTCACACAAACACACATAGCGTACGCGGAGGGCAAGGGGTAGCAAATTACAAAACAATTACCTCCCCACATGGCGACCCGAACGAGCAAACGAAAAGCTTACGCGCGCACACACACACACGCTAGCATTACTTAAAAAGTGAAGTCCTTTTGGCCTCCCGTGTAAGGCGATCGCTTCTCTGTTTCCAGAACTGTCCGGCGAAGTGACTGTTTCTATTGGCCTCGTAGTAGTCGCCGTCGTCAAAACAAACAACTTCGTCTTCATCGCGCAGATCAAAAATGAGAGCGCTCCCCCGACCCGGCGGCGCCGGCGGAGAGGCGGCCACGTGAGTGCTTCTGTTGTTGCTCGCGCCGCTCTGCTCCCTCTGCAGGTACTTCGGGGCTGCGAGGCCGGTCGAGCTCGCGTTGCTGGTGATAGGCAGCGATGGCATTGGCGGGTAGAGCGGGCGGCGTGGCGGGAGGAGCTGCCCGGCATAGAAAGGGTCCGCCAGTGCGTCTTCCTCGTCGTCTTCCACGATGTGAATGTCGCCGATCGCGTTGCGGTCGAAGGCCGCATCCTCTACCGCGCGCGGCACGCAATCGATGAGCACGCGGGCGCCACCGCAGCCGAGCTGGTTGACGGCGTCGCACTTGCGCTTCACCTCTTTGCTGTTCGCCTGGTAGAACGTGTTCACGTAGGAGTAGGGCGTTTTACGCGACGCCGCTGCTGGTGCGGCGGCGGCGGCGGAGCGCGCAGGCTGGTGACGGGTGCTGCTGCCCGCCCGGCGCGAGGCGGGCGAGGTGCACTTGGGGGTGTAGGTGCGGCACAAGTCGTACGGGGCGTACGTGGCCACCGCTTTACTGCTGCCGCGGCCGGCCGTCACCTCTGGCAGCGCGCAGTGCTGCGGCACGGTGAAGCCGCGGCGCATGGACTCCGGCAGATGCCCCACGCCGCCGGCCGACAGCTCGCGGCGCATGCGGCTGTTCTCCACCTCCACTGGGTCGACGAGAGGCCGGGCGGCGGCGCGGGAGGGGTGCTCTCGCTTCGCGCTGCCGGCGCGCAGCGGCGTCCGCGTGGTCGCGAGGACGTGCTCCCCGCACGACAGGCCGCTGCCGCTCTCCTGCCGCTGCTGCTGCCGCCGCACCGCGGCCATGGCGCGGTGGCCCCTCCCGTCGAGCCCGAAGGGGTTGCGGGGGGAGGGCGCGCCGGACCACACGCCGGGGCCGCGCTCCATCGGCACGCGCGTGATGACGGTCGCGGTGGTCGGCGAGCCAAAGCGCCTGGGCACCCCCGCCGAGCACGTGATGCCGCGGCGGCTGCGGCACGGCGACGCCTGGCGGCTGGGGCTGCTGGAGTGCAGGCTCTCGTTCAGCGCCTGTGCGAATTGCACCTCACACTGGTGCCGCGCAGAGACCTGCGTCGGGGCCGCGTAGCGCGGGCCCTGCGACGGGCTGCGCGAGGGGCTGTGGCAGCCGACCGTCGACGGCGAGACGGTGACGTCGCGGTAGGGGCTCGCGTCGACGACGACTTCGACGACAGGGGAGCCGCCGTGGCAGCCGTACGGCACGCGCGCCGGGCTGTTGTAGCCGGTGATGGGGCTGTTGCGGCGGCTGTCGGCGAGGGCCGTCGGCTCCTGCGGGAAGACCTCGCGAGGTACGTGGGAGAAGGACGGCTCCGACTCGGTGTGCGCCGGTGACCGCGCACGGGGGAAGCGATCTGGCCCCACGCGCGGGCTCGCATTGGCCTCCGTGCTCCAGCAGTCGGGACTGTCTTCTTCTCCTTCTTCCTCGTCCTCTGCTTCTCTGCGCGTGTATGCGGTGTGCCCTTCGCCGCTGATATACGTGGGGCTTGACGTGTACTCTGCCTCGTCGTAGTTGTACAGCTCGTAGTCGCTGTAAGGGCGATGGGGGGACTTTTGCTGGCGGCCACCGGAGCTGCATCGGTTGGGCGGGCTGCGACGGCGTGCCGCTGCGGCCTCCTCCTCTTCCTTCTGTCTCTCCTGGTCAACAAGAGCCGAGCGCGAGTACTTCTTCATGAGCGAGCTGAGGGTCGGCTTGTTGTGCAACGAGCACGGGATTGTGTGGCGGGTGAAGGGCAGCTCTCGCTGCGAGGAGTGCACGTGCACCTGCGCAGTGCTGATACGCACCTTTTTCTTCTTTTTTTTCGGACTCGACGTGGACGGGACAGCGGCTGGCACCTCCCCCTCCTCCTCCTCCTCCACGTCGTCTTTTTTCGCCGAGTGCACTTCCCCTTCCGCTTGCAACAGTGTGCGGTCGTCTTCGCTGTACAAGTGCCGACAAGGGCTGTCCATGAGCGTCGTGGTGTCGTTCTGCCCATGCCCCCCCACCCGCTTGAGGGGTTGGGAGTGAGTGGTGGTCTCTGTGTGGTGTGGTGTCGCCCGCTGCCGCATCTCCTGGGCGAAGCGCTCTTGCGTCTGCTGCAGCGCGTGCAGCAGCACGCTCGTGTCGCCACCGGTGAGCGCGGCTGCAATGTGCGTCGGCGAGCGCTGCTCGCGGCTGTCGCTGACACTCGTCCTCGGCTGCCGCTGGGCGCCGCCGCTGTCCCTCTCGCTGCTAGAAGTTTGGTGGGCGCTGTGGCCCGTGGTGTTGCTCGAGGTGAGCAGGGTGCCACTCGGAAGGTGGAGCGACGGCGACGGCGGCAGCGCCGACGCCGACGTCGCGTCGGCGCTGCCGCTGTGCAGTAGTTTGCGGCTGTTGCTCGACGAGCTTTCGTTCGTTGTTGGCGCCCACTCGAAGAACTGCGGCGCGCTGCCTTCGACCGCCGCGTGGTCCGTCAAGAGCAGCGAGCTGCCGGAGAGGGTGCGCTGCTGCGACACCTGATGGAGAAAGAGCTGTCGCTCATTGTCTAGCAGCCGCCCCACCTCCTCGTACAGCCGCGCCCGCGCCCGCACCTCGCCGATGCGCAGCGTCTCACGGCCGTGCTTCTCGACGTAGGCGAGGTCTTCGAGCGCCTCCTGTGTCTCGAGCGTGAGCGCGCGGCGGCGCGCGTCCTCCTGCCGCAGCTGCGCCGCGACCCCAAGCTGGAAGAGCTGCTGCATCTCGCCGCGCTGCCTCTCCTCCTTCTCCGTCACGGTCACGCGCACGACGTTCTCTGTTTCGATGCACACCGCCATCTCGTGCACCGTCTCGCGCAGCTGCTGCACGTCGCTGTCGACGCTGCGCAGCTCCGCCATCTCGCGCGCGCGGGCCTTGCTGCGCTGCGCCTCCGCGCCAATCGCCTCGCGGGCCGCGGCCTCGCGGCCGTACAGATAGTCCACGTCAACGGCGTCTTGCATGCACTTGACGAGGCGGCGCGTGGCGACGAGATGCTCCTGCTCGGTCTCCTCGACATAGCGGCGCGCAAGATTTTCCTGGGCGAGCAGGGCGCTGACCTGCGCGGCGATCGCCGTGGCCGCGGCCTGCGCGTCGGCAACGAGAAAACGCGCGACCTCGTGCGGGTGCACTGCTGCTGCTGCTGCTGCTGCCTTGCGCGCCTTCGTCGGTGCAAAGACGGCTTCCTCGGTCGGCGAGTGCGGCGCTGAAGGAACATGAGTGTTACTGCCGCTGCTGCTGCCACTGCTCCTGCTATCACTAGAGTTTGCGTACGTGGAGTTCAGGACGTGCGGGCTGACGAGAAGCGCGCTGCGGCTGCGTTGCTGGGAGGGCGGGGGACAGGGGATGGTGCCTCTCTCTACCGCCTCGTCCAGGTGAAGGCGCCGCTGCTCCCGCGCGAAGCCCTCCAGGAGAATGCGACGGTCAACGAGCTCCACGTCCAACAGCTCCTCCTGCACCTTGGCGTGCTGCGTGCGGTAGTGAGTGCGAAGCAATTCGATCTGGGCAAGAGGGTACTCGTACGGGTCTGCCTCTTCCTCTTCGTGGGCCTCTTCCGTTTCCTCCGCCTTCGTTGCCTCTTCCACGCGCTCTCCTGTCGCAGCAAATTCGCTCGGCTTGTCTTCCTTCTGCGCCTCTTCCATGACCGGCTCGATCTCCGCAGCCCTGTTGCTGCTCTCTGGCTTGCTGTCGGTCTCCTTCATGTCATTGTGAACCTCTTCAACTGTGCCCGCATGGTTGGGTGCTGTTGCCGAGGGCCGCTCTTCAGTGAAGTGCGTGCTGCTGCTACTGCTGCCGCTGCCGCTGCACGTGCCGTTGCCATCCTCGGCGCCGCTAGAAGAGCGCGGTGGCGGAAGCCGTCCCGCTGCCGTCTCCTCACGTGTTGGTGTTTGTGGGCTTATCTTGGACTTGCTAGGTGTGTTCTCCGTGATGGAAGATATCTGCAAAGTGCTGAGATCTGGCAACTGCTCGTCGTCGCCTTTTGTGTACTCTTGGCTCTCGTTCATGGATGCATGGCCCTTCTTCTCACAGGTGTCTTCCCGACTGTGTAACGTTGTGCGTGCTCCCTTGTCTGCAGCCGCCTCTTCGTCTGCCAGCGGCACTGGCGAAGGCCTTCTTTCTTCCACTTCTGCCCCCTGCTGGTGCTGCCGCCCCACGGGCGATAGGTAGTGCAGTGGCGGAGAGCGGCGGCCGCCACGGTTCGAGGCGCTGCGCGCGGCACCCGAGGAGGTCGAGACAGGGAAGAGGGTGCTGTACTCGCTCAGCGGCCGCGCCTCCTCCTTGTCCACCTCGTCCTCCAGCTCCATCGACTGCTTCGGGCTGTGCGGCGGCTCCATCACCTCCAGCTGGGGGGAGCCCTGCGCGTACGGCTGGGGCTCGTCGACAGAGGAGTCGGCGCTCATACGGTAGAGGTAAACCTGTCGCGTCTCCATTTGCGATGTGGACGCTGCTTTCTTCTCTTTCGCGGGCGGCATCGGCGACTCCTTTTCCTCTGCCGTTGTGCTCGCAAAGGGTTGCGCGATGGCGGGGGCCTCGCTCAGGCAGACCGGGTCCTCCTCTTCCGCCTGCAGGCGCAGCGGGTCGTCCAGCTGCGAGCTGGCCAGGTGAGGGTAGTCCGAGGCAGAGCCGGGCGGGCTGCGTTCGATGCCGGACAGATCGATGTACCGTCCCTCGCTCGCCGTCTTGCTCTTCTTCCGCCCATAGGAGCTGCGCGACCGCAGCGAGTCAGAGTTGCTTTCGCTGCCTGGCTGCGCGATGGGCTCGGGAGCTGTTTCTTGCTGCTGCGGCTGCTGCGGCAAGAGCCCCACCTCTTCCTCCGCCGGTGGAGTCGCTTTTTCCGTTCCCTCGTTTAAGTTGACGTGCGGCGGCTCCTCCTCGACGCTTGTGAGCTTGCCTAATACACACGCCGCCTCCGCGTGCGAGGGGGTTTCTGTCTCAGGCAGTGGCGGCGGCGGCGGCGGCGACGGCCGTGCGAGGACCGCCGACTGTTCCGCCTCCACCGCAGTCGAAACGCTCTCCTCTTTTTCCGAGACGGTGGCCGCCGTCTCCTTTTCTGACTGCTGCTGCGACGGCACCTCCACTAATGCTTCGGTCTGAAGTGGCTCTGTCGTGCTCTCTACAGGCTGCGCGAGGGCCTCCTCTGTTTGCACCACTGCTTCTACTTCGGCAGGGACCTCAGCTGAAGGGGACTTTTCGCGTTCGTTCTTTTCGGCCTTTTCTCCCGACTCTTTTTGCTTGTCCGAGTCGGACGACTGCTCGCGGCTGCGCGAGTACATGCTCTCGATGTCTTCGAAAACCTCACCGTGCGGGTCAGACTCGGACGACGCCGGGAAGGACTCTCGCTCGCCGGATGGCTTTGGCGCGGCTTCCGCCGGCAGCGCAGCGACTGTCGCAGGCGCGCTCACGTCCTCTGCCGCCGCGTTGTGGGCGGGGAGGGACTGCCGCCGTGAGGCGCCCCTCGAGGAGGAGGAGGAGGACGCTGTCGGCGGGCCGCTCGGCGAGCCAAACTTCACCGCCGCCGGCTCTGTGCGCCCGAACGCGCGTGAGGTGCCGGTCAGCACCCGCAACCCGCGCCGCGAGCTTGCGCTGGAGGCGGAGCTAGTGTGTGGGCGGCTGCTCGTGCTCTGCCAGTCGTCCCACTCGCCTTCCGCGGCAACCGCAGCGTCGTCGTGCGTGGCGGGGAGCGAGGAGCGCTGGCTGAGGTGCTCCTCCGGGGACGGGCTCTTGCTATCGGCCGCCCGCACGAGAAAGGATGAGGACGAGGTGCCCTTTTCCGTTGGCGCGGCCTCCTCGTCTTCCTCCGTCTCCCCCTCTTGGTGCGCAACCGCGGCACTCTCCTCCGACTGCTGAGGTTGCGCAAGCTGCTCCTCGTCGGCGTCCGCAGAAACTGAGCGGCCTTTTTCTTGATTAGCAAGTGCCAGCGCGGGACTCTCTCTCTCCCCTTCAGCGTCTGCCGGGTCGTCTGTCAGCGCGGACACCATCGTGGTGTCTTCGGCCTCCCCTCTGCCGGTCATCGAGTACAGCAGGCGCGAGATGGTGGCGTCGTCCGTATAGGGCGCCGTCGCGCTCTCGTCCGCTTGTGCGGACTGCGGGGTACGCAGCTGCGTGGTCCCCGGCCCCACGGCCGACCGCTCCGCCGCTGTCGCATCGGTCGCGTCCTCGAAGCCGTAGAACGTCTGCTGCTCAATGGTGGTGTCCACAGGAAGCGTCTCCGCCACTTCCGCCGCTGCGGGCTCCTCCCCGCGAACGTGGGTAACGTTGCGAAGAGCAGGGGAGACAGTCGGCGCCAGCATCGCCAAGGCTGTTGCTGCTGCTGCTGCTACGGGTGTGTCCTTTTTCTCTGTCCGCTGCGACGGCATCATGTTTCTGTGCTCCTCTTCATCCAGCTGACCCCGCAGCGCGAGGGCCTCTAGTGCGAGCCTACTCGTCGGCTGCCCGTCGCGTGGGGGCGCCTGCGAAAGGCTATGGCTGTCCTCCACCCACGGCCGCCGCGCCGGCGGCTCTGGCAGCTCCTGCTCTTCCCTGTTGGGCACCTTCAGATAGATGGGCTGCGGGTGGAAGGAAGATCTGACGTCGGGATTGTACAGATCATCGGGGTGCGATGTCTGCGAGTGAGACCGGCGCTTCTTCTTCCCGTGGGCGAGCGGCGATGTGTAGAGCACCTCCTTTGTGGGCGAGGGGCCGGCAGACACCGGAGGGCTGCTGCGGTGGGACGCTGTCGAGTGCCCCAGCCCGCTCGTGTACACAGCACTGTCCTCGTGAAGCGAGGCGGAGGACCCTCTTCGGCTCGGTGACCGACTCATTTGTTGTCTACTATTTACAGCAAGCAGAGAAAAGAATATATATAAAAAGTTGAGTTCTCGGTTTGTTGTCTCTGTCTCTATTATTAACCACTTACTTGAAACTACCGATTCTAAAAAAAAAAAAGTGAAATATTAGTGACTAAGAGGACAGCTAGCCGCAGAATATAAAGAGAATAAATTAATACAGGAGAGAGGAAGATAGTGAAAGGAAAAAATTCGCAAGAAAAAGAAGCAGAATACGAGGCACCACTATAAAAAGCAGTTGCAATAGTGCGTATGTTGTATTTTACATTGCATAAATGTACGTTTTAATAGTAGTTTTATGTGCAGATGCATTATGATATTTTGTTTTAATGTAGCGATAGTAATGGCGATTTAGAGTTTGGACAAGTTAAAAAAAAAAAAAAAAGGAAGTCAATCAGTTAGTGTGTGCGACGGCAAATTGGGAAAAGAACAAATGAAATAAGAATAATAACAACGGCATATAAAATGTGTGATTTTATTATCTAGCTTTTTTTATATTAGTTGATTATTATTTGCCAAGTAGGAAAGAACATGCAAGCAAAGCAACGAAAAAGTAAAGAAAAACAAGACAAGTATCTTTAGTCGTCATCGGTATCTGTATCCGTGTCTGTATCCGTGTCTGTGTCTGCCTCCTTCTCCTTGGGTGCTTTCGTGGTGCTGCTGGTGGTGGTGGTAGTTGTCTCTTCCTTCGGCGCCACAGTTGTGGTAGTTGTTGTGGTCGTGGTCGTGGACGTGGTGGTGGAGCTTGTGGAGCTCGGCGCTGCTGTCGTGGTTGTCTTGTTGTTCTCCGCCGCGCGTTTGTTTGCCCGCGAGTAGGTAATTTCCCTCTGCGCGGAGCAGATCAACGCGATGACGACACAGATAGCGAAGGCGACTAAAGGAATGTAGGTCCCAAAACGGATGAGAAAGCTATTGATGTGCTTGCGGTCGACGTTTTGGATAAGCTCTTGCGGCGAGAAGTTGCTAACGTTGATGATGGTGGAGCCGCCAGACCTGGCCTGCTGGGCGCCGCCCTGAGTGTTGTTCTCGTTCTCATTGTTTCCACCGGCGGGCTCATTGACGAAGTTGGTGTTTTGTTGATTCTCCGAATTGTTGGTCAGCATTTTTTTTTTTTTTCCTTGTTCTATTTGGTTCTATTGCGGTCGTTTATAAAAATGTAGTGGAAGAAAGAGAGAGAGAGATAGAGAGGAAGAAGGTGAAAAGCAAAAGCAAAAGCACTCGAACAGACGAGCAGGCTTACAGCTGCTGGAGTGACTGCGCACTTAAAACAGGTTGCTGGCTTTATGGGCAATGTCTTTTTTTTTTTTTTTCGTTTACTATAGTCATTACTATTAATAGCAACAGCTTGCAAAGCGCGACAACGAGCGAGGGGGAGCCACACGCCGTCTCTCAGCTGCCCGCCACCACCGCGTCCACCGCCGACCACACGCACCGCAGCAGGTGCCCCACGCGCGGGTCCTTGACCGAGCCGGGCAGCACGCACGACTCCCAGCGATTGCAGAAGGCGCACACGCCGGCGAGGCCGAGGAAGCTGTCCTCCACCCGAGTGCCCGCCGCGCGCTGGCCCGCCGGCGGCGCCACCGTCCTCCGCGCTGTGTCAATCTTGAGAAAGAGACAGAGCTCCTCCAGCACGGCGACGGGGAGGATGCGCTGCAGCACCGCGCTGTCTTGCGCGGCGGCCGCGCGTTCCGCCGCCACGAGCGCCCGGACCTCCGGCTCCGCGTAGGGGCGGTCGGCGGGGAAGACGTAGGAGCAGCTCTGCGCGGCGGTCGGGTCCGCGAGCGGCAGCAGCGCCAGGTCGGCGAGCAGCTCGCCCACGACGACGCGGAGAGCTGTCTGCGAGGACTGCTCCGACGAGGGCCGCAGCGCCCGCCAGCCAACGCGGTGCACCCGCTCGCCGAGGCAGTTGAGGACGTCGCCGCCGAGCTGCCAGCTGCGCGGCATGAGCTGCATCGCCTCCGTGCTCAACGGCGGCGGCACGACTTCGCTGAAGAGGTGAGCGAGGTAACCCATCCAGAGCCGCAGCAGGCCGAGCGACTGCAGCGTGAAGCCAAAGACGCAGCGGTGCACCGAGAGGACAATGGTGCGCAGCACCGACACATCCTGCGCGGTGCAGTACGTCTCCGTGCGGCCCAGATAGTCCATGTTGCCTTCCTCCGCGGCGAGGCGGCGCTGCTCCTCGAGATCGGTGTGGAACTGGTGGAGTCGCTCGCTTATGGTGCGGTAGGCAGACAGCAGCAGCAGCACCGCGCACGCGGGCGGCGGCCGCAGCGGCGTCACACAGCGCAGACACCGGTCGAGCACGCCGTGCTTCGTGACGGCGTCCTTGGTGTTCATGGCGGCGTAGATGGGGTTCTGCTCCTGCAGGAGGGCGTCCACCTCCTGCAGAAGGGCAGCGACGTGGGTGCCGTACGCGCGCGATTTGGGGCTCCCGCCGCCCTCGCGCACCCAGCTCTCCAGCTCTGGCAGGGCGCGGTCGACGAGCGTGCTGCCACTGCCGCTGCTACTGCCGCCGCCGCCGTCGGCTTCGCAGCGGTCCAGCATGTGCGCGACCACCATCTGGTAGCGCAACCACATGAGGCCCACTTCCTTCACATCCCACTTGATAGAGACGACCTCCGCGACAATGAAGGCGTAAACGCAGAAATGAGCACACCGCCGCTGCAGCCGCTGTGCGGGGCGGTCGACGTTGGCGTTGGCGCTTCGCCGCTCTTGCCACTTGTCCTTGCCCGATTCGGAGAGGTGCAGCAGCAGCGGAATAACGCTCTCCACCATCGCGTCCTGATCCTCCGCGCCGATGGCACCAAAGCGGTGCAGCAGCACAAAGGCGCTGTGCGCCACGAGCATGACAACTTTGCTTTCCCGCCGCAGCATCGTGTGCTCGTGCAGCCAGCTCGCCGGCGTGGCCACGGCGAAGGGGGCAGCGTGGGCGTCGCTGGTGGGCACCGGCGGAGGCGGCGGTGAGCTAGCCACCTTTTCCTCCTCATCGTCCGAGGACCACAGAACCTCTTCTTCTTCGTCCTCCTCTCGCTTTGGGTTGACGGCCGCGGCCGCAACCACCGCTGGCGCTGCGGCAATGGGAGTGGGCAGTGCAGGGAGCAGAAATGGATTCTTGTAGTGGGCGTTGTCGACCCTCCACACGCGGTGGCTTTTCTCCATCGCTGAGGCGACAATTGCCTCAAGGTGCCGCTCCTCCTCCGCTGCGTCATCGGGTCCGTCGCCACCGTCTCCCCCACGTTCAATCCTTCGCTGCAGCGACTGCAGAACCCGCGTGAGGCGCCGCTGGCGGTCAGGCAGGAAGAGCGTGAAGCACTTCTCGTCGTACACAGGAAGGAAAACTTCGCACATGTAGCGGGTGTACATTTCAAATGGTGTCCTGTAGCAAGCCTGCTCGAGGAAAGCATCCACATTGAGAATACCATTGAGCACGGCGGTTTTCTCTTGTTCGCCTCCGACTGCTTCCTCTCCGGGGGCCTCGCGCGGGCGCTTGTGGTTGGACGGCGGCGACACGGGCGAACCCCACGCGTGACAATTTTGGGCGGCGTGACAGCACACAAGCCTCTCCAGCAGGCGGAGGTGCTCGAGGCGCTTCGACAGCGTCACGCTCGCGCTGACTTCGCCGCCGCTGCCCTCCGCCACCAGCGGGTCTGCCCACTTCTCCCTCTCTATCTTGCAAAAGGCCGTCATGTGCTTCTTGTACGCCCCAAACGTTAACGCGGCGTTGGTGGACCTCGTGGCGCTGCTGCGGCTGTCCTGGGCCTGCGCCGGCGGCCGCACATCCGTCAGCGACGCGTAGAGCCCAAAAAGAGAGCCCCAGCGCTCTTGCAGTGGCCGCAGGATGCACGCGCGGAACGCGCCCTCATTGTCCACCTCTGCCGCCGCGGCGGCGGGAGCTGTGGCGCTGACGAGCTCACGCGCCAGCGCGTCGACGTGGCGTAGCATTTCCCACACAAATGGACGACGACACAGAACGCCGCTGGCGAAGAAGAGCGGCTTCGCCGCCAACGGGGCACACTGCAGCTGCGTCGTCGCGTAGGCCAGCAGCGACTGGAGCAGGCCGGAGAGGAAAGAGGAGACGGTGTCGAGTGCGATGGCGTCCATCGCCGGTCCTCGTGCGGGCAGCGGGGCGACCTCGCTCGAAAGAGCGCTCGCTTGTTGCGCGAAAGACTGCTTGTTGTTCTCCACGTATAGCGTCGTCAGGACGAGAAAAATCCAGTCGGATTCCGAAAAGACAAACTGCCGTGTGCGCTCGAACGAAAGTTCCTCCTCCTCTGGGGGCGCGCGGCGGTGCAGCACCACCTTGGCATAGAGCGCCTCCCCGCCGAACCGTCCAAACAGGTACATCCACAAGGACATAAGTTGATCGACGTTGTGCATCACTTTTGTCTGTGCATACCGGCGCACCTTAGCCTGCATATTTTCGTCAAGTCCATCAGTTTTTTCTTCGTTCTTCTCACGGGCGTCGGTCCTCGCTCTGTGGTCCGTGGGCGCGCCGCGACTCTTGCTGCGACTCTCCTGCTGGAGCAGCAATTCGTCCAGCGCAGCAAGGCGCACATCTTGCAGGCACCACGAGAGGCTGAGGCGGAGCAAGGCGAAGGCGGCTGTGCACAACATGCGGTAGGAGCCGCACGCGGAGGCGAAGGCGCCGAGCGTACCCAGGAGGTCCGCCGCGAGGCTCAGCTGCTGCCGCGGTGCAGTCTCCGCGGCGAGGCGGCGCAGACCCTCCTTGAGCGGCCGCAGGGGCGCGCCGTCGCGCTGGGCGGTGGCGGCGCGGGAAGGCGTCGCTGCTGCCTCACCCGAGCGAAAAACCAGGTCTATGTTGCCCTGCGCCATGCGACGATCGCGCCGCAGATAGGCGTCAACTAGTTTGGAGCCGACGATCTCGGCCAGGCTGTCCATAAAGTCGTAGGAGCTGCTGCTGATCGGCGGCGGCGGTGACGACGGCTGTTCCACACCGCCCGCGGTGTGCTGTGTCTGCATCATTCGTCCGACTTTCTGCTCCGTCCATTTTTCAAACAGCGGCGTTAGCAGACGTAACAGCCACCCCGCCGCCCTCTCTGTGCTCTCTCCGCCGTCTGTCTTTTCCTCTGCTGCGTCGAGCAGTGCATCGACAATGGCCGCGAAGTGTGCTTCGTCCATGCCGCGGCTTTTATTCAGCGGCAGCTGTATAATGGGGGGTAGTTCACCTTCCCTCTCCTCGTCCGCAGCCCTCGTTCCATGCACAAGGGCCGCACAGAGGTCTGCCTGCCAGCTGTATTTTTCTCGCGTGGCACTTTCAGACGCCCGCAGGTGCTCTGCTGTGTCGTCGAGGGCAGTGGCCATGATAGCGAGCACCGCACTTTCTATATTATCTTCACCGGAGGTGTGCGTGCCTGCATTTATACTGCTATCATTGCTATTCTTGTTTTGGCTCGTTTGCATTATTGCGGCATCACTCATGCTCTAGGGAAAAAAAAAAAAGTAATATGTATATATTTACTGTATATAGAGTAAAAATGTGTATTGCTTTGTGCGCGCACAATCTAATCAATAAATACGAAACTGCTGCCGCAAACTCGATAAAAAAAAGACAAAAAGGGGGGAACAGAGAAAGGCTGAAGGGATTGTGTGAAAAACAATATATAGTACATACACATTCAACACATTTATATATACCCATTAAAAAAGCAAGAAAAAAAGTAAGCCGATAGGCACCGCAAAAAGCTCTGTTTCGCATCTTTACGTTTTTCCATTTTTTTGTTTTTTGTTGTTTGTTTGCGTTTCTTTGCAGTTGAGATATTCTATCAGTATATATATATATATATATATCATCTATTCCTACTGTAGTCTACTTTAGGTTACTATTAAACGTAATGTATTATCACTTCCTCGCTATTTGTTCGTTATCAGCTG